>JAOBRG010366548.1:0-12119 GCA_027574985.1 Umimayanthus nakama | reverse complement strand
AAAAGAGAAAACCGTTGTTGTTCATCAGATACCTAGTTTTCTGCGTTAGACCCCTTTCTTGTTGATGGCGTAGATATACATACATACACACATACATAAACACTTACACACATATACACATACATGCTTACATCACTATTCAACTCCAATTCAGGGGTTAGCTGTTAACTATCCTGTTCACATAAGCGAAGGGGTAACCAGTAAGTGTATTTAATTGAATTTTCGTTACAACGTTAAATTTTCGTTAACCTGAGTGAAAGCGCTGAATCAAAATTCCGGATTAACCAGCTGGTATAACAAGTTCTGTAGTCACTGCGACTGGTAACCAGTCTTAACACAGGAAGCTCCAGTTATTTCAAAGTGTATACAACCGATTGAATTGATTTAAATTGTTTGTAGCTGGGTGTAGTCGTATGGGCCGCTAGAGCAAGAGATCCAGTTGTCTTTTGATGTTTGTTTTTTTTATTTGCCCAAATCACGAAATAACCTTTAATTTAAGGAGGTCTATGCGGCTATTTTTTTAAAGCGAAGAGACAGCTTTGTAATTCCAGGTTTGTAAACACGCGTTGAAGAATTGCAGTGTGCATAGATTTACTAAGCAACCAACGGACAAAACAAATACGATTAGTTTTGTCCTGAATTAAGAATTTATTTGCTCTTGTTATTAACCAATCAGTGCATAAAATAGTTGCTGTAACTTTCATTGTTTTTCTTTGTTGTTGTCACAAACTGTCGTGCACATTATAACGCTAATGCCGTGTCTCTCTACAGGTTACCAAAGCTTTATGTCTGTGAATTTTGTCTCAAATACATGAAGAGTACTACCATTCTGCAACGACACGTGGTAAAAATTTTTGCTGTTGTTATTTATGTGCATTATTGTTGTTAAACATCTTGATACTTGATTAACATGATCCGGTGTTAATTGCAAATGAACTCCCATCTGCAATTGAAACAAAACAACTCTGAGTGAGCGTGTCTCCCACAGCCGCAGTGTGTCTCAGATAACACGTTTGTCCATGCTGAAGTGTATGGTGCAAGTGCAATTTGACAGCCATGACAAACAATGCTATGGCTGTCATAGTTGCTTTTGTCAGTCATTGCTTACTGTGTAATCAGTGACCCGTTATCTTCATCGTCGTTTTTGTTGTGTTCATCATTCTGAGCGTGGAAGTGTTGGAGAAAAACGATCTTTATTGAGAGCATTTTTATACATTCGTGTGACAGTGTATAAGCAACTTTGTTAAAAGAGGTCAGAAAGTATTGTACGTGTACTTCTAGTTGTATGGGGCTCAATTCTTTTTCAACAAAAGGAAGAGGAGATGGGGATACCTCGAACTTTGAAATTTATAATTCACAAATTGGGACTGTTCAGGGTGTGGGTCGTGTCATCCCGTTAATTTCATTGTTATTTACTTTGTTATCTGATTTTGTCGTTGTTGAAGCAGTTCATTTCCATTTTAAACATCAGTGTCATTGCATTCATCACTCTTTCAAAAGCTTTTTTCATGCTTTGTCTGCTGTGGAAAGTCTGTTGTTGCTTTGTGTTAACAAAACATGTTTTAGCAACCTTACACCATAGAGACACAATCTAACTTTAAAAAACAACAGCAGATTTAGCCAGCTTTGTGTTACGGTTTTCTATCAAGGTTCAGGCTGATTAAAGTAACGTATGCCATGATCCTGATGTGATGTCTTCGTTTTTGGTAGAACAAATGCGGTTGGTTCCATCCCCCAGCTAATGAGATATACCGCAAAGACGACATATCGGTGTTTGAAGTGGATGGAGCGGTTAACAAGGTCTGTAAACACAATTAACTCCTGCTCAGGTGTAATGGCCTTGAACCCCAGTGAAAATGGAGAATAATTTCAGCGAAACTCCACGTAGTGTTGCCGCTAGCACAAATTGATCACTAGATTGTGTGCTTTAGTTTTAAATAGGAATCATCTTTTTCAATACTCGACTGAACTTTGGCTTTGATTAATCAACTGTTTGAACTAGACCAGTGTTCATTTCACAATGACAAAATGAGCCTCAACCTCCTTGGTGGATGGTAATAAACGTTTGGTACATGTACTTTTTCTCTAGTCCGTTTTTTTTGCTGCAAATTAAGTATCACCATTATTTGATAAACTGAAATATGTACTATTTCTTAGCACTTGGTTGTTTGAATGATTTATATCTGCTGAACATATGTGTCAAATCTACTGCTACATATTGTAAACGAATTGTCTCATCTGTATGTTTATATTTTGGCACACAGATATATTGTCAAAACCTTTGTCTCCTGGCCAAGCTGTTCCTGGACCACAAGACCCTCTATTACGATGTCGAGCCATTCCTCTTCTATGTTCTCACCAAGAATGACCGCAAGGGTTGTCATCTTGTTGGCTACTTCTCAAAGGTATCTGAATCTGAATCTGAGTGTTACTGTGCTTAGCACCAAGAACTGGTTATCTTGCACAGAGAAGTCAGCAGTCCGTTTATGAGTTGAGGTAACTACTACTCCCTTCCCTGAAGACCATGGGCACCTTCTCGGAGTCCCAACGGAACACTCCTGTGTCTCCAAGGATACCAAGGGGATAGTTTGTGCGCAATAGAGCCAAAGAGTCAATTTCTTTCAATCGGCCAGAGTTTATACTAAGGAAGGTGATAAGTGTTACAGTTATTGCCAAATCCAGGACCTTAAAAGGCATTTGAAAGTATCCTTCAGGCCACTGTACGGGTGGTGTGTAATGTTTTTGACAGTTCTGCTCGTTTATCAGCCAGTTAAATTGGTCTTTGGAGGGAAGATAGCGGCCATACTGTTCCTCCTTTCCTTTTAGGAAAACATAACGATTCTTAAGAATTATTTCAAGTATTTTCTTCAATTTTTAACAATTACATATATAAAGCTTTGCGTGTATGAATGGTTTTAGTTCCAACACGTGACTGTATGGTTTTAGTGCCACTGCGAAACTGTATGGTGTTAGTGCCACTGCGTAACTGTATGGCCCTTGTACCAATGCGTGACTGTATGGCTTTAGTGCCACTGCGTGACTGTATGGTCCTTGTACCAATGCGTGACTGTATGGCTTTAGCAGCACTGCGTGACTATATGGCTCCAGCGCCACTGCGTCACCGTATGGCTTTAGTACCACTGCGCAACTGTATGACCCTTGTACCACTGCGTCATCGTATGGCCTTAATGCCTCTGCGTGACTGTATGGCTCTAGCGCCACTGCGTGACTGTATGGCTTTAGTGCCACTCTTTTACCTTTTGTTTTAGTGCCATTGCGTGATTGTATGGCTTTAGTGCCACTGCGTGACTGTATGGTCCTTGTACCAATGCGTGACTGTATGGCTTTAGCAGCACTGCGTGACTATATGGCTCCAGCGCCACTGCGTCACCGTATGGCTTTAGTACCACTGCGCAACTGTATGACCCTTGTACCACTGCGTCATCGTATGGCCTTAATGCCTCTGCGTGACTGTATGGCTCTAGCGCCACTGCGTGACTGTATGGCTTTAGTGCCACTCTTTTACCTTTTGTTTTAGTGCCATTGCGTGATTGTATGGTTTTAGTGCCTTTGCGTGACTGTATGGCTTACATCTATAACTCTTTGCGTGACTTTATGGTTTCTGTGCAACTTTGTAACGTTTGTAAAACCTGTTTCAGGAAAAGTCATGTCAACAGAAGTACAATGTGTCTTGCATCATGACCATGCCACACTACCAGAGACAAGGTTTTGGGAGGCTGCTGATCGATTTCAGTAAGTGTTGTTCTAATAATACCATCTTCAGTCAACACGTTGTCACCACGTGCTGTTAGGAATGTAGACCACCCGACATAGGTGGAATCCAGTGACACACAAGTCTGTCTTTTCCATTGGTTAGGTTATTTGTTATCAAGAATCGAAGGGCAGCCCGGTTCACCAGAGAAGCCGTTGTCAGACCTCGGGCTGATCAGCTACCGCAGCTACTGGAAGAGTGTCCTGCAGGAGTATCTGTATCACCATAAGGAGGGTCACGTGACCATTAGAGGTATCACTTTGTTTGCCTTGTCAGCATGTTCAGTAGAACTGTTCTGAAAAATACTCGATCAACAACTAAAACAGACCATTTTGTGTACTGCAGTGCGATAGCATTGGCTGGGCCGCTAAATAAATATTCAAAAGTGTTAATAGCCGGAAGCGTACCCACTAGCATCAGATACAACACTTATTTGGAGGAGAAATTGTTTAAAACATCGATTAAGTACTGTTTGCCTGGGTCTAGTCATGGTCTCTAAGTGATATCGTTGTTTTATGAGTGAAAGGTCGCGTTCGCAGCATTTCTTATTTTTATAGGAAAAACTAGTATTTGATTTCAGTTTTGGTCGTTATAGACCCTTGTCACGGTTCTTAAGGCAACTGAAAACCTGACGTTCGCACTTTGTAAGCGTCAGAAATGGAAAGAGCAGATGAAATTTAGTAAGTGCCGATAGTTTAAGGATTTAATATGGAATTTGCACGACATTAGTGAGGTTTTTAAAAACAAAAAATATCCCGAAATGTAAAAGGAGAATAAATCACAGTAAAGTTGTGGTGTTTCCTCAAGACGCTCACAGCCTCCTTTTTTGTTGTAGGAATAAGCAGGTCGACCGGCATGGACCCACACGACATCGCGGCCACGCTCCAGCAGCTGAACATGATACAGAAGCGAGGGGAAAAGTAGGTTTTCAGATAAATACATAAGTCTCGTCAATCTGGCAAACTATCTTGCAAATGTTTTTTTCTGATTATGGTATATGTTGCGGTAGTTCTTTCATTCACAGACTGCTCAGTGATCCAAAGACAAACGGAGAAGATAACGGTACAATTACTCATTTGCTCTGTCGCATAACGAAGTGACGTCGGCTCTCATGTTGTTCAGTCCAAAACAAAGCCGCTGGCCTTGTTCAACCGTGACAGCACTATCATGGCGGCGGTCAGTCAATTCTGGATCGAATCCATGCACCGGTGAATTACTGAACACCCGAGAAGGCTGATCATTCACCCCGTGATGAAAGCAACCAATCACAATGGGGCAAAAATAAAGCTAACATCTTGTGAAACGTTTCATGCAGAGCCTTAGTCAAACCAAAGAAGCAAAATACGGCTTTTGAAATAAACGTTTCCTTGAGCTCGTAGTTCGACTCAGAAAGTAACCTGGATAGCTGCAGAAACTCCACGAGACGTTGTATGGTTGAATAAGCATAGTTTATCTTCTTTTACAGCTCGAGAAATTGCACTTTGGTTTCTCAGGATGTTTTGTGCCGAGACCGTGGCTTGTCTTTCAGCCATCATATTCCGAAATGAAATTATCCTAGATCAAAAATTCTGTCATACACCGTTGAAACCTTGTTTCAAAACTAATTGAAACTCGCTCGAACGCATACTAATCTTGACTTGGCTACCTGTGGCAATTGTTGAACCCAGGGCGCTTTCAGGTTTGGTTTCTGACATCCATTTGGTCTCCCCACAGAATTTCTCAGGGGCTTGACAGGCGCGAACAGCCTTTGTGCTGAAAAACAAAATGAACTGAGCCGATGTGCCTACAAGCTAACGAACAAAATTTAGTGGGCTGATTACTGGCAACCAAATTAACTCGGATGTTGAAATTGTAGAAGATCGACCATTGAAAAGTACGTATGAAGAATGAGTGGCAAACGGTTTGAACTCACTTTTTAACTGACAGTGAAGCTAGTTTCATAACTAATTAAAAAGTCTGGTTGCATCCGGTCGTACCTCTTGTAACTGTTTTCTAGCTTTGTTGCTTTCTAATGTTACATGTCTGACCCGCGTTTTGCATGCATGAGAAACATTCAAGTCATCAGAATCGGCGCAAAGTAATCTCATAAAACCGAAAGAGTGCCCATATTGGAATGATTTTGAAAAACCAAAGGGTACTGTACAAGAATCACTTAATCTCGCCTCATAATATTTCTTGAAATTGTTTGCGATTCTATTTGTTGAGTTCTAGTTGGAATGAATTTTGAGGTTATAATGAATCACAAAGCTAGCTGTATACTCGAAGTGATAAAATCGTCTGTTGTCGTGTTGACATCTGCTGCAGCCTGCCCATCTGTGGAGCCAAATTCACTCCCGACAGTGTCCCCAACTGTGGTTTTGAAGAACAACTTGACTTGTTAGATGTTTCCACATCTGCGAGATTGCATAAGCGACTTAAGGCGATAAAACGCTTTCTGTTTATTTCGCTGGTGGACGTACAGTCAACGAAGGTCGGAGACAAATGACTTAACTATTGTTTTACCAAAGATGCTTTGATGGTAATGATCACCCTCCCTAACTTATCACTTATAACAACTTGAATAACCAAATAAAATTTCGCTTTTTCTCGTCTACAAAATCTTGGTGGATCGTCAGGCATGGTTGTAACTATCACCATTCGTGTTGTCTTAGGTTTGTGCTGTGCGTGAACCAAGCCATAATCAAGAATCACATGGAGAAAGTGCTGAAAAGCAACCGTGTGAGCCTGGACGACGAAAGTTTGCGGTGGACACCACTGGTTCACACTAACGTGGCGCTTATTGATGGCGATAAAGAAAATGAGAAGTTAACAAATGGTGTGCAGCAGGCGGATGGAGAGTGGGAGGGGGAGGTGGAAGTTACGAGTGAAAACGAGACTAGCAAAACCCAGGATGAGAAGCTGGTCAATGGTTTGGCGAACACGGAGGGCGATAGCGGCGAGGAGGATGAACAGATCAGACGGCCGAGAAAACGGAGACGAAGTACGGCGCTCTCCGAGAGCGGCTCGTCCGAGGAGATCAACACTAAAAAGCAGGAAACAGTCGAAGAAGACGAGGAGAGTAAGAAAGATGGTTAGTAGTCCGTGGTCACTTGTTTTACTTCCCTGTTTCACCGGGATTTGTTCTGATGCTACTATACGGAATATGTTTTTGAATGGCGCTTCATGTTGCTCGAGATCTCCAACTTTGTTGTCCATTTTCTTTTACTTTGTTATTTTTTAAACCAACCCTTGGATGGGAAAAAGAATAGCAAGGTTATTCTGAGGGTGAACAGAGTGAACAGAATACTAGATGTATTGACCACTAGCACTGAGAAAATAATTATTGAAACACCGCCCATTTGTGGGTTTACTTTCAACTTTATAGTCCAATATTTCCCTCATTTAAAGCTAGTTGTGTAGACTTAAGTATAGCGAGGAGATGAGTGCATTAATGGGCAGAGAGTAGTGGTTTAGGAAAGATTGTTTCGAGCCATTGTTAATCAAACTCTATCGTCTTCTTTGTCCTTAGAAGATGAAGAAAAGGACGAGAAAGAAGTTGCTCTCAAGGAACAGTCAAAATCGAATGAGGAGTGTTCCAGCGACGAGGAAAGCGAGATAGAATTGGGAGAAGAAGACTCACCTTCATCTTCATCCTCAGCAGAAGAGAGCGGGAGCGAGCGGCGAGGGGAGGACGGAGAAGATAACGAGGAAGAGGATGACGAGGACGAGGAAGAGGAGGAGGAGGATGAGGAAGAGAAAGGAGAAGCCGAAGTGGACAATGAAGAGGCGTCAGGCAGCAACGATAAGGCGTCCTCATCTGGCGAATCATCGGAAGACGAGTCCAGCGAGGCATCTTCTGAAACGAGTGGCGCCGATGCGCTGAACGTCTATGGCTCGCGTTTCCAGGGTGGACAGCGTTCAGCGCCTGAACCGCTGACCGGCTTAGTGGGCTCGTTCAAGGTTACAGATCCAGACATGGGCATAGCACCATCGTTTGGTAACTTGTCGCCCAGTTTCGATAGCAAAGGAAGCATAGCGGGAGATAACAACCTTGTGGTGGACCAAGATATGAATCCAGTTGTTGATTTTCCTGATACCGACAGCACGGCGCTGATTAAAGAACTTTCTGCCGAGGTTTTCTCCATTGAGGCACCGGGAGCGTCAGGACTTGACCAACAGAGACTCTCTGAAGATGACTAAGAGATCTCCTTGACTTTAGTCCTGGAGCACAGTTGTGTTTTGTTTGTTGCTTTGTTGTGTAGACAGTTTGTCTTTAAACTAGAATATGCTAATATCAAATCAGTTTCAATTTGTTTTTGTTTGTTTTTGTATTTACTCAGAACTCTATAATCGCAAAACTAAACCAACGCGTTTACCTCCCCTATGTTATCCATAAACCGAACATGTAGAAATGTTATCTCGTGTGAATGTTTTCTTCGTTCCGTGTCGACAAGTAAAAAAATACGAATCAAGCTCAGAAACTTGGAAAAGCAAACTTGTGTTTCTTGTGTTGCTTTTTTCCATTCACCATGCATGAAAGGTCAAGCGCTTGAGTTTTGGGCCAAAACAAGTTTTTACTTCATAACTTGTCTTTTGCTGGAAGAATTGGACGCCATCTTGGAATTTTTGCTAGCGTTGTCTTTTGGTTCCTTGCACGCATGTTTTAGTTCGAACTGCGCTGCGTGGCGCCACACAATTTATGATAATTGGCGTGTTCTGGCTGGTTCCTTAGCGCTTTGCGTTTTCTGTAATTCCCGGACATTACGGATTACTGCTGTGGTCATTCCCCCGCTTTGCGGTTCATGTTCGATATACCAAGTGACAATCAGCCCCGAGTTGCGTCATAAAGAACGCAACAAAGTACTGTCACTTTAAAACAATGAACGATGGCACCTCACTTGGTATATCGAGCATCACCCAATTTGCAGTGCGTAGCTCTTCTGCGCATGAGGTGAAAACTATGATTTTTGAGAGATTTCAAAACTCCTTGACAAATATTATACAGCTAAACAACAATTGGTGAAACTAATCGGAAAGATTGAAATTTGTTAAGACAACTTTGTAAAACTCGCCCCAGGCTTCCCTTCGGAAAATGACCAAAAGCCATCCGTTTTTGTGATACTACGAAGAATATCTCCTAAACAAGCGTGGTGACCCCATAGTTTTTTCTACCAATTTAAGTTATGACCATACATCTCCACGTTGCGAGAAAAATAAAATTGAAAAGTGTCGGCGTGAACTGATATGTTATTCTGGATTTGGGAACCAAAGCAACAATTTTCACTTGAAGGAAGCTGGTACTGTAAATTCGTTTTTGTATTAACACCCAAAGCAAGTGCTCTTAACATCCTGGATTGGTTATTACTTCATTTTTCGCATGTTTTCAGATTTCTGATTACTTTGTTTTGCTTTTCAAAGGAACAGTTACGTCGCACTGCTTTCATTAACGAAAATATAGCCCCAGAGGGTTGGACTTCTGCCCCCGCTATCTCTAAAAAGTAGTGTTGGGACCCCACGCCCCTTGTAATTTCTCTTCTGGGGTTAATTAACAGTTATTCTACGAGACTGCGCTGAATATTAGCTGATATAAAACAATCGAGCGCGGAGCGCGTATTTGTTATAAACAGCTAAAATTCAGAAGGTCGAGTAGTCAGAATAATTGTTTTATTGAATACAGTTTCATTAAACACAACAACAAAGGATTTCGTTTGGCGTTGATGCACAATATATGTACACGTTGTTCTTGCCTTTAGTTACATTACATATACTTCAACTGCAATGAAACAGCCCCAGCTATAAATCAGTATTAAAACCTAAACATTTTTATACAAGTTGCTAAAATCCTGGGCATGCAATCCAAGTACGCATTAAATCGTGTCCGTAGGTGAATACAAAACTCAACAAATATCAGAAACATTCAATCAGTTGAACCGTGCGCGGAGTTATCAATACCATGTTTAACGTTATTCTTTGGGGCAACTACACATCATCAAAAGCAAAAATTGACGACTTACAATCAGCAATACCAATTTACTTTTAAGAATTAAGGCTGAGCTAGTGTCGAACTTAGATAAGTGACTCTTACACGAACAGCTTCCAAAGTTTGACTGTAATATACCAATACTAGCGAACTGCCACGCAACTTGGCCAAGAGTCAGAAAAAAACGCTAGCACTAGTAGTAGCTCTAATCATGTGTTTACTATACTTACCCCGCGCAAACACCCGGAAGATCGTGATTTCAAAACTTGCACATCATAATTCATAAACACCGTTTAAAAGACCATTTTCCTTTGGAATTACTAACTTGAGCACATCTTGCTGTTGGTTGCTCTGTCACACTTCTCCCTCTTTAAAAACTTGTTAAGCTTCCGATGCAAATCGTGTCTTCAAAACTTACACATAATTCACAAACACAATGCACCCCCCAGGATTGGAATTACTAACTTGAGCGCGTCTTGCTACTTGTTGCATTATCTTACTTCTCCCTCGCCCTCTGTCAAACTTGTAAAACTTCCGATGCAATCGTATTTTCAAAACTTACACACCATAGCTCACACTGTGAAATACCGTTTAAAGACCATTTTTCTTTGGAATAACAAACTTGGGCGCGTCTTGCTGCTGTTTGCTCTCTGTGCATATGTCTCACTTCTCTCTCGCCCTCGGTCAAACTTGTTAAACTTCCGATGCAAAGATCGAGCAAGCAAACTAAGATTGACCATCGTAGTTCAATTTTGTTTTTGTAAACAAACAAGAAGCTAATAAATAGCTTTAACTTGTGCCGTTTTAAAGTAAACTGAAACATATGGCGTATACTTCGGTTTTCTTTGTTAGCTGCAGCTCATACACCCTGCGAACAGAAATCTTTCACGTCCCGGCCAACGAAGAACGAGAACGTTCTTCGTGTGGGCATGAGAGATCTCAGGTCGCAGGGTACAGCTCATAGCTAGCTAGCTACTATCGCGTAACACGTGTGCTGGAGAATCGTTAAATTTAACTTACTAGTATCTGACTCCATAGATAAGAAATTATTACTTCTGAATATAACTAAAGTCCCGTCTTGCTTACACGCACAAAAGCAACAAAAGTAACTAAATATGAAAAGGCGCTCCACCTTAATAAAACCAACTAATCCAGCCAAACACACGCATACAGGCAAAAAAAATGGGGGTTAGCTGTTTTATAACAAAACAGATTTCCGTTGTATTATTAAACAGCGTTCTGGAATTTACTGGAATTTTCCAAATCATGTATTTAACGTCTGCAGCTGAGATATCAGCGCCCACGCAAGGGACATCGCGTAATACTTCGACCCCAAAATAACAAAGCAAACGGAGCCGAAACCTAGACTCGCCGCTAACGACGCGAGTAAAAGTTCTGAAAGCAAAGCACTGGCTCTTTTTAAGACTTTCAGAAATCATTTTTTAAGTATTTAAGTGTTCAAAGCTGTCAAGGCTTTGAGAAGTCTTGCCCGCGTTCTTGAATATTACAATGTAAAGCGCAAATTAAACCATATAGCATATACCAAGTACGGGTCAATCATGACGCGAAAAAGTTGCATGTACTGCAAGAACGGAGCCGAAACCTCAACTCGGTGCCTTCCGACCACAGTAAAAAGAGTTTGCGAAATCGATTGAGGGCTACTCCTAGCGCAGCCATCAGGCAATGAAAAGAAAACTCCTTTCAACATTTATACGTGGCCGTATAAATCAAACATGGGCTGTGCGAGCGTCCGACACATCAAAACATATTACTAGTTATCCAGACGCAAGCAATTCAAGTCCGCGTTAACATCACATCACCATACTATCTCAAGCGACAATGACCCCGCCCTAGACATAAGCTTTAATTATTTAAGTATTTGATCTTGGGGAAGTCGCAAACCCTTGGCACAATGTGATGCTCGAATTCTGTGCGCACTCCAAATGCGCAATGTGCTATAGCTGAAAATCAAGTTTCAGAAACAATATATAAAGCAGCTGGCTACACAAGAATGAAGTTTAAAAATTCTTTGCCACAAACACTCCTCAGTTTCTAAATATTTTAATACTCAAGATGGCAAAATAAACGAGAAAAACTACGAGTATCGAAAATGTTCCCCCAATACTTTACAACTGTTACAACTGTTGGCAGTTGTAAAGTGAAGGGGTTGGGGGGTACACTGTAGGTCGTTTGCTGAACCACGTTACACGCTTTTTATAAGAACAATTTTACAAGAACAATGAGGTTCAAGTTTGGCCAAAAACTAAGAACAACGTAAGTGGAACGTAAGGACATTCCAGGTTGTGGTTTGGAATCATAAATAATAGTAATAATAATAATAATAATAGTAATAATAATAATAATAATAATAATAATAATAATAATAAT
>JAOBRG010366537.1:0-12120 GCA_027574985.1 Umimayanthus nakama | reverse complement strand
GGGGGGGGTGATTTGGGGCGCGGGGCTAAAAGTGCTCGCGCTGACTTCAACTTTCGAGAACTTCTTTGGTATTTAAGCAAAACCTTCGAAATTTTGCCAATTTTATTAAAAACTATTGGAAAATAAGATTCCGTAATACTTTTTTTGTCGAGAGTTTAGATTGTTGCCATGGCAACCCAATCTTAGACGCAGTGTTTAACCACATTTTGACTTTTTGATAAATCTATCTTTTAATTAACAATTTTTTCAAAACTACACTATCATTATAAACCTAACTCAGAAAGGGTTGTCTATTGCATTGTTGCATTGTGCATTGTTGCGTACCAAGATTGCAATGCAAACGAGCTCAATGAGTCCGTTTTAGCTGAACAAAGATTGTGTGCGCAAACCTCCAACGAAAAGTACAATTTACGAACGTAGTAGCTACGCCAAAAGAAAGCACATTCGGGAAAAATTGGTTCAGTGTACCAAAGCGATGAAAGCATCAGAAGATTAGCAACAGCTAGGAATGGTGTCAAAATGTTAACCATAGTGTCCCGGAAATAACGGAGGGCTGTTATCACCAAAGCTTTTATAAGGAGTACACCTTGCAAGAGGAATCAAGCACCGTCCTGCACTTCATCAGTTGCCTCTGATGATGAAGAATAAGATGCTCTGTAAAGAGTTTGCAACTTATTACGAGGTGTTATTTGATCCCGTCAGTATGCAACACGTGAAACACCTTTAGTGAGGCTAACCGATCATACTCGCACGATGCTCGACTTTGTGGAAGATTTGGGGATGGAGAGGCTAAAGAGCGCACCAAGACGCACCTTGGCCAAAACTTTAGGCAGAGGTTGGAAGCATATTTCATGCAATTTGAGGACCTGCATGCTTGGTAATAAAAAATTATTTGTCACCCCTGGGACTCTGATTGAGACTTCGGTTGGCTAAATACCTTGCAGAGCATCAAGTACGAAAGAAACTCGACGAAGTTGCGAGAGCTTCTAAAAGCCATAGGCTCAGTTGTAGGCGAAGTGTCGTGGCCTCCGAAAAAGTCAAAGCTTACTGGCGGATGACATCAGTATCTCAATGCAAAGTGATTTTTTTTCTGGACTCTGTTATCTGGTAGTGCACAGTATCCAAAAGAGCCATGTTCATTAAAGTACCGCGCCTGGTTAACTCGTTTGGACAGGACTTGGTATTTGGAGCGACAGGTGGACCACAGGAACCTTCAATGTACTTACTACTCCCCTACGCTGTTAAGACTTTGATAAATACGTAGATGTTATTCGATTCCTCAATCGGTGTGGGCAAGGAATAGTGAGCAGCTTTTTCTTATTACTTTTTGCTGAGTTATTGCTATGCTTCATTTTTCGAGTTGTTTTCGTTCAGAAATGTACAACGCATTAGAAAAGTAGTTGGACATCAGCAATAGCAGCTAACTGAGAAGAGAAAAAGTTATGCTCAGTCGGTTAAAGTTGGATTGCGTTATGTTGTATTCATATTGGTAAAACCAACCAATCTTTTCAACAGCTAAGAACGGTCGCGCCATGGCAGCTGTGAAGGCAGCGATGGAGGAATGGAGCAGCAAAACGTGTGTTACCTTCAAGAGGCGAACGAACGAAATGGGTTACGCCATCTTTAACCTCGGCGAAAGAGGGTAGATCTAGCGAAGACTGCTTTGTAGAATTGTCCTTTTTAGCTTTGCTCTCATAAATTCGCACTCCACCAGTTGTAAAATTTCAATTGGTTAAAACATTGATGTTAAGAAGCAACAGTACTCAGCGAGTGCTTAAGTTTAGCAGATCAAGCAAGTCTTATGTAGCTACATGTGCTACAACTGTGTTTGTCAATTCTGTTATTTTCTTATAGCTTGTTTAAATTTGCAATGAAATAACAATAACAATAATAAACGTAGTAACAATAACAGTAGTAACAAAGACATAATAACAAAAAATATTGACAAAAATAACAACAAAAATAATAAACTTTGTTTCTTCACACCACCTCTATCAAACAACCAATGGCGCGATAGTTATTTAAAAAAGCTTCAAACAATAATAAACAATGCCAATGAAAGGTACAGCTGAGACTAAACCTAAAAATGACACACAGGCATAATAACAGTATTACCTTCTAGTTATAAGTATGTTCAAGGGATGTACAGTTCAGAGGTTGCAACAGCGATTGCTGTTCACATGCAGTTCAGGTACCGCGGAGCTACTTTGAAAGTGGGGAAGGGGAGGGGGGTTCAATCATCTTTTTTCCTAGCCCCTCTCGCTCCGCGGGCACTGAGTTGAAATCGAACCCTTGGTAATAACTTAGAAAACGCAAGGAAAATTGCCAGCTCTGTTTCTTGTTTTGCAGCTGTTCATCCTATGTGGGCCATTCAGGAGGGGGACAGAACATCAATTTGGCTCCGAGGTGTTGGTCTAAGGGTGTTGTGGCACACGAAATAGGTATTCTCCTGTTTGAAACTACACTTTGTACCTAGGATGGTTTAGTAACACCTAGAAGCACTGCACCAGCTAACGAGAAGAAAAAAAAATAACATCAGGGTTGTACGCTTATATAAACGATAAAACAAACAAAAAAAACTGTTGCAAGAAAGAGCATGATGCAAACCTTCCCCCCCCCCCCTCCCTTACCTTTGCAGGACTCAAACGTTTGGAAAACATAAATCTGAGGTAGTTTGTTGTAGTGTTTTGCAAACTGATCATAATACAGAGTCGTTACGTTCGCTTTTCGCTCTGTAACAGTTGTAACTAGAAATTATGGATAAAACCACTCTTCAGCTGAACCTAGACCTCGCCCCTCAATATATACCAACTATACATCTCCGATTGATACACTTGTTAAACTGTTTATCTTCCTCCTACCTCTGTTTTTCTCTTTTTTGTGTTGTTTTTGTGTTCTGAACGTCTCGACATCGGTGTAGTGCCCTCTTCATGCATGCAGTTGTCGATGATCCAGTAAAATACCTGGACTAGTTTGTGTTGTCAATGTATTCTCATATTTTGTTATTATGTTGTACCCTTTAAGCGTGGCGAAACTAATAACATTTAAAGAATATCAGAAAAACACAACGTAATCAATATCTTTTTACTAAAAATGATAAAATGTTTGTCTAACACGAGGTCACGCGCTGGGATTTTATCATGAGCACAATCGATACGACAGGGATAATCATGTGACCATTGTATGGGATAATGTGAAAGAAGGTGAGATTTTGAACCGGACTGAAATCCAGCAATTCCTTTATAACTCTTTGTCAAGTTTTCGATGATAAAACATGTGTTAGCGAAACTAACAGTTTGAAGCAAAAAAAATTTAAAGCCACAATAAATCCTATCATAATCAGGCCTTTTTTTAAAAGTGATAAAATTAACTCTTGTCGCAAATTTTGGAAAAATCTAAAAAGAGGACGGCCAATTAGTTTTTAGCATGTGGAGCACGCAAACTCCGTGAAGCGCCACCGAATATAAGTAACCAAAACCAGTGCAAGTTTCCTCCTTCTTAAGCATCTATTGTTGAAATTGTCTTTTTATATATTTTCTGTGAAGCGTAATTTGTTTTACGTTTTTCTAATTATTTTCACTTTTTGTATTCATTTTTGAGAGTCTTTGAATCAAATTATGAGAAAAGGCACTTTTCTCGAAATAACTAATTCATTTATTATTGTACATGTAGTTATGCTATTGTTATCATTATCGTTAGTGTTTGCATCACTAACAGTTGCACGTACAGTATTTCATATTTGATTCATTTTTGCCAAATTGAAATTGTTAAAACTTCTACATAAGGCATTTTTAGGTCCGGTAATTTTCTCTATTCGGTTACATATTTCGAATTAATAGTTGTATTGTTTTTTTTTACGATCCTTTCTATTTTAGGAACAGAATTCATAGTTTACCAACTTTGTAGTTTATGCAAGCAGTCTTGATACGAGCACGATGCTAGCTCAGTATGTGATTTAATGTTTGCTGTTTCTTTCTTTCATGGTGAAGGACAAAAGTTCAACTTTGTCAAGTACGGCCCAAAAACGGTCGATTCCATCGGTACGCCATATGACTACGAGTCAGTGATGCATTTTTCAGCCACAAAGTTTAGCAAAAATGGTCAACCAACGATAGTACCAAAACAACCTGGGGTATGTCAAGTAGAGTTTTAGCTTAACTAGATTTCAATACTTTTGATGAATAATGTTTATCATAATAAGTTGTCGCATTTTGTATTATGGTAGCTTAGTAATGCCTTATATCATATAAGGTAGTAAAAACGTTCAGCCTCGATTAAGCAATCTCCCACATTTGCTCAAGCTTACTCGAGCACCGAAAATTTGAGCCTCGCATTTAATTGAACAAAATCGAATTCCTTTGGTTTTCCGTTTTACTGTAACCTATTTTACGCTCGTTTACTCGAGCCCTCTCTAACTCGACCCTTGCCCTACTTCGAACCTTGGAATTCTGTCATAAATATATTTACTGTAACTTATTTTATTTCCGGCATTTTGCACCTCGCCATATCTCGAAACAAAATCTGAAACCTTATAATACATATGGATGCCTTACTAGAAAAAATAACTTTTTTGAGGCCTCGACGAAACAGTGTTCGTAGTCATTATCATTAGTATATGTCTCACACATATGCATTTTTTTGGCAATAGTTTTTTTTTTCAGTACTACGGTGGGCTCCCAGTAACTCTAACCTTCAGGAAAAATGAAAAAAGACCGAGTTATATAGAAAATGACCTGAAGTGAAATGAAAGGTTAGAGAGGGTTCGAGCTATCGGGAGCCAACTGTTTCTTTTCTCTTTCTTTCCTTTATAACCTAATAATCCCGTTTTCATTTGGCCGTACAAACTTTTAATGAACTTCCTCTGCCCAACAGGCCATCGTAATAGGTTGTGTAGAATCTATTCATCATGCTTTCCAACATACCACAAGCTTCTTGGCTGGTTTGTACTCTTACTCTATTTCCATCTTCCCTCACGAGGACAAAAGGTTGGACTTCGGAAGGCTATTAGCAACTGTTTGCTGATGCTGTCCATGCCTCAGATAAACTGAATCAGAGCTAAGGTTCTGGTTTTTATCTATCCATTCAGGTCAAAATTGGGCAGAGGAGAGGTATTAGTGCAATGGACGCCCAGCAAATGAACCTTCTTTACTCGCAAGAGTGTTCCGGAGGAGTGGGGACTGGGGGAGGAGAAGAAGGTGGGGCGAGTGGTGGTGGTATAGCCGAGGAAGGAGGTAAGCTTATATAAAATAATGCGGCTGATTGAAAAAGAAACAATTAGGAAGTAAATATTAAACGCACTAATAATAATAATAACAATAACAACAACAACAAAACGACAACGACAAGGAAAAGGATAAGAACAACAACAACAACAATGATAAGAACAATGATAATAAAATGATAAGAACAAAATAATAATAACATTAGCAATAATAAGTTATAAAGTTACTAATGATAATGAATGGTATGCTGATGCTGCTAATATCATGGTTGTTTTTGATGTTAATAATGGTGATGAAAAGTTTCAGGGATATAAAATAGTTAAATTTATGTATAATGATAAGCTATTAGTTTGGACAGGATTAGTTTTGACCAGTTTGCATTCCTCCAGATGATTTTAATTTTTCATGAATCAATACACTGCAAAATTTCCGAGTTGTTTTTATATAAACTTAATCATGGTTGACATTCTTTGACGATCTTTGAGACCAGCACCTATATTTGAAGCCCATTCATTTAAGATTAACTATTGGAAAGAATTTATAAACTTAGTTACTTTTTTTTTCTAGGTTCTTGCGAGGATAAAGTTGAGTACTGTAAGAATCTGACAGAGTTCTGCACTGGCATTACTTGGATGACACGCAATTGCAAGAAGACATGCAATATTTGCTGATAAACAGATGCTTAGGCCTGTAGCCTCAGATGAAAAGACCAGAATTTGATTTCGTGGTTAGGACAGTTGAGGAATGCGCACGCTCGTTCCAATCATAAAATAGTTTAGCACGTGGGGTGGGGTCAACTAGCAAAATTTGGTCGCAACATGTTAAAATGGATAAAAGAAAGTTATTAAAGATCACTGTTTCTAAGCGACCAAATTCGAGCTGATTTTTGATTTCGTCCAATAAATCTTGTCTCCAAAAATTAAAACTAAAATCCAGAAAGTTTAATACATCAAAACCGGGTAATAAAATGCAAGGATGCAATGATCGATTGCATGATGTCAGAAAACACCTTATCTGGGACAAATTTGAACAAAGGCGCAATAAACATAAAGAAGTTCAAAGAAGAAGTACAGTAATGAATGGTTTATTTGGAAGAAATGCTTGTCTTGTCTATTTTTAACGTCTTATCATATAGTCAGAGAAACTATAACAAATTACGTTCTCTGTAATACTATTCCCTGTGTATTTTTACAATAAAAGATAGAGTATTTCGGATTTTTCGCCTGAACCTAAAAACTCCCAACCGAACCCCACTTACCCCATCCGTTGCCGGCCCTCTACATAGCTCGCTACTTGTTACTGGTTAGTGAAGCTCTTTTAGTTATTAGCCATAAAACGGATCCTCCCCCCCTTCTTTCTGCTATTCTTTACATTAGCTGTGGCCCCTGTGTTTTCTTTTACCAAACCCTGATAACTATCAAACGGTGCTTGAACGTTTAGATTTTTGAGCAATTTTTCATGAAACTGATAGAAAACATGATTTTTACAGGTTCAGATAAGAAAAACTTCAAGACCGAAACAAAAACGAAAAAAGTAGAAAACAATTTGTGAAAAAATGCATGTCTTATTTTTATTTAAACTATGATTTGTGTAATGGATCTATCATTAACTGTATGTTTTGACGTCATACATCTAACGTCAAAAATGTCTCAATAAACTGACTACATGTACTGCGGTATTCGTTGTAGTTGCTTCAGAGCTCGAGGTTCTAAGTTCGGGTTTAGTTTAGCAACGAAAAGTTTCCAGTTGCAGTGCTACTGGTGATAATCCGATGCGATGGCGAGACCCTTCGGTCACCCTGCTGGAGGTTGGGAAAACCCGACGCGCTTCTGCTCGGAATGTCCTGTTCATGTAGCCGTATACTAGTGGGTTAACAATACTACTACCGTACCATAGATATGTATACACGAGATATAGACCCCGGGGAAACAAGTCACGGCCATATAAAGTGTGCATCGTCTCAATGACAACTACTGGGATCCAAATGAAGAGATACCCGATGGTGATTGAGAGAAGCATCCGACTTATCTTGATTTCCTCCACAGTCAAGCTGGTTCTAGGACATCCCGGATGTAGCAGTGGCGAAATGGAGTTAGTATGGCGCTTGACAACCTGATAAACTTTTCCATAGCAGATAACAATTATTAGAAATGGAAAAACAACAAACAGTGTCAAATGTAAGACTGTGAAGGCTATGTCGGCTATGTGAAACTGACTGTGGAACGAAATAAAACAAATTGCGCGTTCAGCCTTGAAGGAGAAACGTGCCATGCCAGCTAATGGTGGTAGAGCGACCAAGAAGAGTACAAGAAACCATGCGGCTATCACCATAGCAACTGAGCGATCAACGGTAAACCAATTCTGATAGAAAACCGGTTTGACCACCCGAAAAAACCGGTTAATTGCAGTGAGGGCAATGGTCTGCAGTGCCACCCAAGATAGAGCCAGGACTGTGAATCCTTGAACGCCGCACATCAAACCTCCGTATAACCACTTGCCTGCACAGAGAACAAAATAATACCATACATTGACTGTCTTATCAAAGTATAACATTTAAAAACTAAGGGTAAAGTCACTTTAATACTTCAGTACAGTTAAACACGCTAATAAATTCTTTTAAATTAACATTTTCCCTCACCACCCGTTCTCCCCAAAATTCGATACCACTATAATTCAAAAATCCGATTCCTTAAATTAAAACTAAGATTTCGGTAAATATAAACAATTACACGGATTTTTCGATAGAAGTTCAAGGTTCTTTTTTATTAACACAAATGCAAGTATGCGTGCCCTCATTGGTAAAACAGGTTCAACAACCCTCGGCAGAAAGAAAAATATTGTTGCGAACTGTTTCGTAAACAGAAAAGAAAGTTTTACTTTGGCTTTGCTTTAATTCATTAGTACTTGATTTGTCTACCAAGCCGATTTTTTACAGTTTGGTTGCAAGATAAATACACTCCTTTCCAGCTCACTATTTTTCCCATATTTTTTTCTGTTTCCTGAAAAATGCAATGTTTTCTTTTCGCTCTTCTTATATTTTAAAATGCATATGAGAGTGTTCATTTTACAGTTTAACAGAGTCGCCGATTTGGTACACCACAAGCAGCCCAAGCTTACGGATTGTGTTAACGGTCGTACTGCGCGATTTATACGTATATAGACTTTGTATGGGAATCCAACAAATTAACTGATTACCCCCAATCAATCGTGTTTTGAATAATGAAACAAAGTTTCCATCAGAACATGCATTGAGCCATTAGTTATTACTTTAGATCATCAAGAGCCTTAACGCACGGGGGGTAACAAGTTCAACTCTCAGTAATCAGTTAATTGGTTGGGCGATTTTAAGTATTCAGTTAATTTTTTAACCGATTATCAGTTAGACGTTTTGGTATCCATAATCAGTTGCCAGCTAAAATTATCCCAAACCTCAGTAATCAGTTAACGCTTAAGACGATTCTCCGCAGTGATCAGACCTTTTGTTGAGAACTGAGATCGAAAAGAGACCGCGGCTTTTCTGAGCTTGAAGTGGCGTTTTTATTTCAGATAAAAATTTTAAATTCACAAAAAATTTTAGACACTCCATCTAATGCTAATCTTGGCAGATGAGATGTCTGTTATGATATGTAGGTAGGAAAAAGATAGAAATATTAATTATAACATAATAAGTATTAAATAAATACATCTCTAGAAAACTAATATATTTGAGAAAAGAAAAGAAAAGGAAAATCTGAATAATTAATTTTCAATAGTTAAATTTTCCTTAATTATAGTATTTTGAAGGCTAAAGCTGAATTATTATATAATAAGCATAAACTATATCAAATGAAAAACGGACGACGGTATCGGATTGACTTTTCAGGCTCTTCATAGTTTTTATTTTTTGTCGAAACACGTTCTGATTTCTAAATTTTATGTTTTAACAAAATAACTCTTAAGAACATGTAGTTATTTTTCAGCTGAAATCTCTACCTTTTGCTGAGCTTTACTGACTAATTTTTGTAAGGACTGAACTAGTAGAAATTACTGAAACGAAGTTCCGGATGCTCAGGGTGATTATACAATCAGTTTAACACTCCCCGATAAAATGCCAAGCCTTCATCGTGAGTACAACAACTCAGCCGAGGAAAATTGCAAATAATTCAAGAAGGTGTGTACAGTGTACCGTGTGCTACAAGCTTTTAAACTGTTTTTCATAATAGGTAATGCTAATAGAGCCAAAGAACATTTTTGTTGTAGCTGTAGATAAAATATGTATAAAAATAAATTAGGTAACATATATACGCGATTACCTACCTGTTATGATAGTACCAGATGAGAAAGGCATGACAACAGACGCCATCATCAAGTCCGATACTGCCAGGGCAAGGATATAGATATTGGTCACCGTGTGCAGTCTGTTATTGCAATATATAGCCCAGCATATGAGGAAGTTCCCAAGTATTGCTACAGAGTTAATCGCAAGCATTAAGATCGACTCAAACACTACAATCTCCGTGCTTCGTGCAGCCAAAACATCTTCAGTCTCCCTATTTACACTCTCACTTGCATTCATAGTCAGCTTTTTGTACAGAGTAGCAAACTTGAACTCAAAAGTTTTCAAGATACTTCCCTTTCTTTGCCGGTTACTGAGTACAAGTTTTGTGGCTGAAACACCTTCACTATTGGTTCCGATAGAAGCACACTGTGAGATTAAGTTTTGTTTATACTGGTATAATCCTCTCGTTAATTTGAATTTTTCATTTTGTTGTAAGCTTCTTGTAGTTTGTAGTTTCTTCCCTCTCAGAACTTAATACTTGGTAACTGTGGACGCCATAGAATTCACAGTACGATTCTGTAGTTTTCTTTGTCGCTGTAACTTATATATTTAGCGCCAGAGCTAAGACAGTCAAAACTCGTTCAAATCACTTAATGTGATTGTATCGTTAAGCAATTGACCGGCCATTGCTGTTAGATGAGTTGTCCGTTCCTGCAGTATGGCGAAATTTAAACGCTACAAATACTGATGTCCATTAACTAAAGAAAGTCTTGTTCACCATCGCTGCTTTTGTTCAAATTGTCATAGTTCCGCCGGATCGGTTTGTACTCATTATATTCTTACACAAGATTTATGTCAACAATGAAGTTGTCCCAACACTATTTAAATAACTGTAGCAATTTTGCATGAAAGGCAGACATGTGTGGGTTACAAAAGCTTCTCACGGTCCGGCCGTTTTCTTAGCCAAGCTTGTCAAAGTACGTGGAAAATTTACTTCATCCGAAAGGCACAAATAAAGGTACTGTATTCTCCGACATATTGAAAGCAAAACATACTAGTTGTAAAGGAAAAACAACCTCAAACTATTTTCCACATTTATTAAACTGTGGTGAAGGAGTTTTATTCAGAACGTGTTTGCCTAATTCATTGAACCATGAGTAGTTAGTGATAAATAGAGAACGTTAACGGAGCTTGTTGTCGGCACGGAACAACGGATAGAACCTCCCTTCCTGCAGATCAGTCAAGGTGTGTGAAATTCGCATTTGTTACATACAGAAGCCACTTAACAACTAGTTGTTGTTTGCACAACAACATAGAACGTCATTCTTATGTTATAAAGCTCTTTTCTTCTTCCTTATCTGTTTACTCTCGTAGGCGTAATCCAAAATGTTGGAAAAAAGATTGACGATAGAAGCAAATAGTAATAAGAGACGTGATCGAGTGAGGCGCGACTGGCTGCGTAGCCTCGAGGCATCGTTATTGAAAAAGCTTTCGAGGCATTTCTCGTCTTTCAAAAGAGTTTCCGTTCATGATATAATTATTTTCAGTTTCTAAAGGTTTTTTTTTTAATAAAGTTTAACGGATTAAAGGGCAGACTTTCTTTCCCTCAAACAAAAGGGTCGTAAAACAAAAAGGGTCATAAATGTTACACGCTTTTTGTTTTATTAGAACAATTTTATAAGAACAACGAGGCTCAAATTTGCCCAAAATCAAATGTTGAGATTGATCGAACTTCCATTGCGATTTATTCTGTTTGAGAATAAGCTTGTTAGGTATATTTGCAATATTCTAGGAGTCATTTCTTACTGTTGTCGTTCTTATGAGTACTGCTAATATTAAGAAAAGCTCAAGAACAATTGAAGCTGAGATTTCTTAAAAAGTTAACACAAGGCTCGGACAAAAATTGCTGTTTCTTTTTAAAAGATTGTGTAGTTGTGATGTACAATCGTAACAGCAATTGTAACAACAATCGTAGCGGCAATCGAAACAACAGTTGTAGCAACAACTGTTATAACCATCGTAAAAACAATCACAAGAACGTTGAGACTGACGAAAAAAGAGTCCAAGGTTATTAGATTTAAAAAGCATGCTGAGAACCTACGTCAGGTGTAGACTAAAGCCTGGTTTTCACCAGCAAAGCAAGAAAAGTATTTCATGAGGAACAGTCTAGATGAAATTCTAGTATTCTATGATGAAGCACTTCCAATCTAACCCACTCATTACTAAATTTTGCGAATAAAAAATTCCACTTGAAATTCTTGAATATACGGTATAAATGCGATGTATGAAATTTCGCGACTATTTTATAATCTTTAATAAGGAGCGTTGGCATGATCCCTGCGCCGTAGCAACATAATGAATACGATCCTTGTCTAAAAAACAAGCTAAACTTAACAAATCATAAAATATTTCACAGTTTTGATAACTGAGTGATGCAGTGGAGAAAACCGATACATAAAACTGGGCAAAAAATAATAAAAAGAACTCCTAACCATGAAGCTGAGACGTATTGGAATAACTGAGAATTAAAACAACAATTTGAATTTTATAATTGTATTGGTGCGCATTACAGAGCATACATTTTCACGGTTTTAACCCTAGAAGGCGTTCGGGAGGGGGCGGGGAGGGGAGGGGGAGGGG
>JAOBRG010366526.1:0-12121 GCA_027574985.1 Umimayanthus nakama | reverse complement strand
TAATTTTGTACTTCTGGAATCTTTCCTAGTTCCCTGGGGTTTTCTTTAGCTTTGACCGAGCAGCAGGGCGTGGATGACTTCGCCAGTGATCCAGGGTAGTGTATTTCTCACTTTGATTTTCTTTGTTGGAACGGCGCTCATAAACGCGTCACTCCACTGAGCCCAGTCCAGGTTAATATCTTGGCTATCCCGTATGAGACTGAATAAATTCAGTGAGCCTAAAGCACGCCACAGTCCATCAAAATCTCTAGTTTCTGCTAAGAGGAAGTATTTTCGGCTTTTATTTGTTTTGTATTTGGTTATGTCATTAATCACAGTTATTGAGATTCAGGGGTGGAAGTGAAATGATTAGAACGTGGTTATTCATTATTCATTTATATTTTATGACCATTATTCATTGTTCATCTCAATTTTTTTCAACTATTCATTATTCTTTTTTGTATTGCAAAGGGAGCTAAATGCGTACAAATCACAATTGCAAGTTGTTCGTTGTTTTGCCAATCTTTACCTTTAAGGTTACTGTTGACCTTCAGCGGTGTTTTCAGTTTTCCGTATACGTAACTCCGTTAATACGCATCGGATACACAAAAACCTATAGATCAAAGGAAAGCTTATAAAATTATCGAAATAATTGATTTAAAAACGAATGCGAGCATCATAGTTCAAACTGTTTTTTCCATTTCTAGACGTCAATGCGGCTGTCAGTTCCAATTTCAACCATTTTTAGTTTGTTTATGGGATTTAGCACAATTTTTACTCCAATTCCGTCCTGGCGATTTTTAATTAAATGCGTACAGAACTGCCCTGATTGAGTCACGAAAAATGATTGGAGCAGAATTTCAAAATTCGCCAGGACTGTTGTCATTTTCTGCTATTGCTTCATGAACCTGCCAAATTTGACGGTATGAGGTTAAAAGTTGGGGGAGCATTGATCCTTTGCGTTGTCGCAATTTTAGCGAAAACATGTCTCGAGAAATTCACTTCTCAAGTACGCCGGCCGCACATCATACACTTTCACTTCCGGTAAAAACTCTCGTTCGCCATATCTAGCAAACTATTATTAGATGTATTAAAAAACATATTTTCTTACTAGAAGTTTGTTTCATGTATATTTCTATTATACCAAAATCTCAATTTCGAAGTTTTGATCCGTTCCAACATGAATGGTAACCTTAAGGAATTCGCTCGTTAGAATACTCTCGTTTATGTCACGCATTTACCCATAAAATCTGTTTACCCCGTTACTATTCTGAAACATTTAGTTTTACTAATACACTCAACTCGCAATGAAAAATACTTAAGTCATCGAATTAGTGCCTTCTTCTTCCGTCGCCTCTTCTGCTCTGTCGAACATACGACGCAAACTTCGAAGTGTGAACCAATAATGACGGAAGCGCAAGCAGAAACGGAAGGATGAAGCATTTCGTCCCTGTAGGTTTACTCTACTGCCACACTGCTGTTTACACTAATGTGCATGTGACAGCCGTGAAAACAACCGTACTGTTAGTATGAGATCGGTAGCAACGACAGTATTGTAAATGCAGTGTACTTAGCTGTGCTGTGCTGTAACAGCAGTGGCTTAGATAGCACTGCGACAGCGATGGCAGCAACAACGCTGCAACAACAATAATAACGCTGTACGCTGTGCTTTACTGTGTACACTACAGTTGAGTAGTTTTAAACCAGTGACAGCGCTGTTGCAACGGTGACATAGACAGCGCTGTAACAACAATTTTCTCAATAGGGTGACAGCGATGCACACAAAGTAAATTAAGAGCGTAGCTTTTACCCTTCACGTTGATGTTTGTGTATTGATTTTGATGACTTGTGCCTGTGCTTTTTCTCCTTTTGCATAAGCTTTACTTTTCTGTAGTATTTTTCCGCAAGCGTTAAATCTTCTATTCTCGACTTTTCTGACAACCAACTTCTTCTCAGCTCAACTAACTTCTTCTCACAACCAGCTTCCTTTGACTCAAATCACGAGTGCAGTGACACGTTTATACACCATTACACGTACACACATCTTTGCAACTTCATGAAATGGTGCTTGGTGAAAAAATCGCGAAGGCTAATCCTCGCGTGCGGGAAGATCGTGACTTTCGTCTGCAAGCACGGTTCACTGCACTGGCTGCTCGCGCTGTTTGTGGTTGCCCAAGTTTCATCGAATCAGTTGAACTTTTATCGTTGTGTTCTCAATTATCATTCTCAATGTATTTTTTATCAAATTTTACATCTTTATTTTGGAATCTTCCGTTATTCTTTATTCATTTTCGAATTTTTGGTTATTAGTTATTCCTTAAGGAAACTAATTTCCTCGGGGGTGGAAGCGGAATCTTGAATCATGAATCACGGCTAAAAAAGTGAAGGAATCATAAATCACATTATCTCGCAGGCTGTGAATCATGAATCATTGACAAAAAAAAAGAATCTTGAGTTTTTGTCTCATGATAACACAAATGAATCATGAAGAAATTCTATAAATGAATCATGAATCATTGGTCGAAAAATATCTGGGAATAACGACTTATCATACTAAAAAGATTCCGCTTCTACCCCCGATACTCCATTACTTATTATTCATTTCAATTTTTTCATCGTTATTCATTATTCCGCTTCCACCCCCGATTGAGATGTAGATTTATCATGTAACAATCGAATCGCTCTAGGTTTGTAATTTGTTTACACCTTCTTAGGCTAAACTCAACCTCAAGATCTAAATTTATCTTATTACTTCAAACAAGAGAAGTTTGCTAAAGCCTGGCAAACTCAAAAAGGAGTGTTCTAACTGATTATTGAAACAAATTTGTGTAAACTTTTAGTGTTTTTCCAGTCATAGACTACTTTCGCGGTTATCGTATTTTCGTCTTGCAAACAGTGCCGCTCGTAGTTTGTCAAAAACTCAACTGATGTTTGCATTGACGGTCTAACATCATCTGTTGAGTTAGCAGAATTCTCATACAAACCAACTCTGAATATAGAAGCTTTTGAAAGAAGCAATAAAGGAGTAAGAGGTATCCTCTTCTGAAATCAATGTTGCATAAATAGTATGATTGTAGATGAACCTGTACTTTGGATTTCACTGTTTTGTCCCGTGCACAGACGCTTGAAGCTGTACTTTTAATACCTCTCTTTGTGTTTCAGGCGCTGATTTCTTTTTCGGTACTATTTCCTTTAGTTTGTTTTGAACTTTGGTGTTCGTTGAACAAGAAATTTCTGTATTAATTTGTTTAATTTAAGCAACTGCGACAAATTCAAAAAGCGCGCGAAAAACAACGCGCGCGCGCTCGCTTTATCTAAAAATAGCATCGTTTCTAAAAGTAGGTCTCAAAAAATTGTCATGGGTCATGAGTTCTCTTAGGATTATCTTTCCTTGTCTAACGGTAATATTATAGTACAACTGATAGCAGCAGTATTAAATATATTTGTATCAAGGATAAGTTTTAGATCGCAGACTGGATCAGTTAATATCGATAAGAACCGAGCGACAAGTTTTTGACTCACTCGAAGTCTCAAGAGAGCGTTCTTATGGTCAGCTTTCTCAGATATACATTTATAAAAGAGAAGGAACTGAATCTACTTTGCTACTTGCCGAAATTCATAAAAAAAATGAAAATATCGCTTGGCCGAACCGTGCACAGACCGTTTACAACTAGTGTTTCATATACAACATCCTCGAATAATTGGATCATGTATCGAAATCAGGGGCTTATCTTTTCGCTGTTCTTTTTGACCCCAATAATAAGAACTTTGAAAACGGGAGGGGGACAAAATCCCAAAAAATTAGGGGGGCGCGAGATCCCTCGACCCGGGGGGGGAAATCACTAGGGATCTTGCCATGGGGGGAGGCAAATCCCTGCGACAATGATACAGGCTCAGCTTATCGCAGGGCTGAAAAACTAAAATTCTGTTGACTTGAATCTCTATCCGTATTTATCCATCTCAGCCGTGAAACATTTTTAATCGAAACTTGAATTTGAAAATTTTGAGTTGTAACACGCGCATAGCAAGTTTCTCTGCATGCTCCGACAAGCTGTAAAATTCATGTCGAGTAAAAAAATATAGCTACGACATTTAAACTTGTCGATGATTGTTTAAAAACCTGCCATCTAATACCGTGCAATAATTCGCTCGAGTGAGCTGTCCTGCAATTTTTAATGAAAACTCACCTTCACAGGTACATGAGATAAGGCCATTTTCGGACCGAAAAGTGTATTTGCGGCTGATGTTAATTTACGGCGCAAAGTGTCTAAACGTGAAAATGTAGCCTAGCAAGTTTAACTTGATGTTGCACGTGTGACCTACTCAGACACAATTCTGAATCGATAGCAGTGCAGTGTGCGCAAGCTCGTCTCCTGCTGTAACAGCACCTCACTAACGAGCCGTTACATGTGTGGCTAGTAATAATAGTGAAACAATGACTGCTTTTCTTCAGCCAAATTATCAACCAAAATTAAGTTAAAATTTTATCAAAATTCTCACGACTCATACAGGCAAAAAGAAAAAAAGATACAAAAAAGCCGTTGTCAAATCCTATGTTCAGAGTGTTCTTATTTACGTTTGCTACCTTAACCATAAATAGGAGAATGTCATACCTTCAAAGCCGTAAATCTCAAGTCTCGTTGTCGGATGGACGTGATAATCAACTGGCACGAAACGTACCGACTTGGCAATGACTGGAGCAGCCAATGATCTCTTAACAATAGATAAGGCATCCGTGTTTCCAACAAAAACCTTAAGAGACAAAAATAACTGCAAAGTTTATGCTCATCTTCTTTCCAATGTTATTTTTTCAAAAAGGCGATTTTTCGATTTGTCTCAAATTAAGGTCCCAAAACTGTCAGCAGTACTTTAATGTAACGGAAATTGATCTGAGGTAAAATGAACATGATTCTTTTTTTTTTTTTATCTGCAGAGTCTTCAGGTGCTGCACAAAAAAAATTTTTCCATGTAATCTTGTTTTTGATAAAAAGCGAATCAAAAAATGCAACAGATTTACCATGTCAATGTTATTCTCCTGATAATAAGTCCAGTTACTTCCATTCAGAGGAAACTGAAGTTTATAACTTCTTATCCATTCATTGTAATAACCTCCGTTTTCTCCCTGAGTGGCCACGGCACAGATTGAATAGAATGCTCCAAAGTCAATTTGAAGGAAGTAATCCATGGAACGAATGTCCGCATCTGTCGGTGACCAACCCCTTCTATAATCCCTGAGTCTGGCGAAGTGAGGTTCGTAGCGGTTATCATACCAAGATGATGCGGTAAAACTGCTGTCTGGGATGATAGACGGATCTTGTACTCCTACAGCTGGACATGGTGAAACTGTGGAGTAGAAAGTTTCAACAACCACCTGAATATTGTTGCTTGCTCAGATGCAGTATTAAGTACAGTATGTTGCCATAAGTACAGCATTTTGCGTTTTACTAATTACTTACAAGACGATGCAAGATAACATAACTTATAACTTACTGAGCTACATATAAGACGATGCAAGATAACATAACTTAACTTACTTAATTACTTATACTGAGGCGATGCAAGATAACACAACTTAACTTATTCAATTACTCACTTACTTACTTACTTACTTACTTACTTACTTACACAGTTTCACTTTTTTGTAATATTGTCAAGTAACTGTGACTGAGTTATGTTTTTAGATATTTTGGGATTACAGCTTCAATGGTCTTAAAACGTTCTTAGACAAAAAAAGTTTAGTGTTTGTGATTTTCCGTTCGCACAACTGAACCAACCGAAAGCATAACTGAGCATGAATAGAATGAAATAGATATGCAAACAAAGTTGCACCTGCACACTACTATAGGCGACGTTGCACTGAAGAACATTAGCACATTCGCGCTGAAACTTTGGGTATTTCTCAGTCTTACGTTCTCATGAAAAAAGGTTCTTATAAAACAAGAGTACATTATTGTTTTATTTTTATCAAATGAAATCCGTCAAACTCTCTCACATTTAGAATTTGTTACACTTCGCCTAGCTTTTGTTCCTTCTGTGGTATCTATACTGAAATAAATCACAATCGAATTCACTTAATGCCCCGAGGTGAAATTTGCTTTGCACCGATAATTCGAAAAAAAAGTTTTTGACATGCATTATTGTTCCGTTTTTAGCAATTATTCCACTCTTTCCCCCACACAAAACCTAATAATCCACACCTACAACAGATGTCTTTTTAAATAGCGCATATGCACCATCTACGGAGATCCTCGCACTATTTAAGATTTAATCGGACAAGCTTATTAACCTACCATCTCTACTGTGAACTTCCACTCTTGTTGTTGGATAGTTTTGATACTCAATGGGTCTGAAGCGTATGAACCTTGCAATGACTGGTACAACCAACATTCTCTTCGCAACAGCTGTGGCATCGGTGTTCCCAGTGAAGAGCTAAAAGAATGAACAGTAACTAAAAGGTTCTTTGTTCACTTTTCCTATAGCCGATAATGTATAAAAAAAGGCAGACATCTCTTTTTCCGGTTTTAAGGACAAGAATTCCTCGTTTGATTATGAGTAACCAGAGTAAGTAGGTGTGTTACAATAATACGCTCTTGTGTCCTTTTATGATATCTTTAAACTTTGGGAATGTTCAGAACGTAAGATTGAATAATGGTCGTTATTATAGATGCTTATTTCTTTTTTTAAATATGGAAGAAACAAAATTCGTCAAAAAAAATATGAAATCTCACCTTGTCAACTTCATTTTCTTTATAATAAGCCCAAGTACTTCCATTTAAAGAAAACTGAAGTTTATAACTTCTTGTCCATTCATCGAATATACCTCCATTTTCTCCCTGAGTGGCCACGGCACAGATTGAATGGACTGCTCCAAGGTCGATTTGAAGGAAATATTCCTTGGAACGTAAGTCCGCTATTGTCGGTTTCCAACCCTTTCCCAAGCCCCCGAGTCTGGCGAAGTGAGGTTGGTAGTTGCCATTGTACCAAGATGATGCGGTAAAACTGCTGTCTGGGATGATAGTAGGATATGCTACTCCTATAGCTGGACATGGTAAAACTATGGAGTAGAAAGTTTCAACAACATTTAACCTGGATATTATTGCTTGCTCAGCCGCAGTATTGAGTACAATATACTGCCATAAAGACTCAAAGCACAGACGAGCACATTTAAGAAAAGATCAGGAGGTATCAGAATTGACGATACGATAACATGCATAACTTATTGAACTTCACCCTTTTTTATAAGAACATCTAATGAAGTATTTTGCAGATCTCAGTATCAAGTGCTCTTGAAACATTCTTAGAGATATTTGTTAGTGTTGAGTGTTTTTTTTTCTTTCGCACAACTAAAGCAACCGGAAGAATAAATATGAAAAAACAAGTTATGATGAAGAAAATAAAAAGAAACCAAAGCTGTACAGGCACAACACTTTGTACGATGTTGCCTGAAGAATAGCCGAAAAGTCAAACAAAGCACTATAAAATTTTACGAAGTGTCTAAAGTAAACGTTCCGCCTTCTCATTTCCTCTGCTTCGAGCAACATCATAGCATGTTCTTTAATTTTTGGCATTTTTCAGCCGCACTTTCTTTCATAAAGGGTTCTTGTAAAACAGATTGTAGCTCGAGTGTTTTAATTTTATCAAACAAAACTCGTGAAGGCCACTTTAGCTACAAACATATTGCGGATTCAACCCGGATTGAAAATAGCCCGGGTTAGTCTGTCCAGTGCTTACTCGGGTTAGTTTAGAAAAGTGTCTTGTAAACACAACCCTATTTAGTTTTAATTTAACTTGGATCGGACCCGAGTTAGTTTGTGCGGTATAAATGGGGTTTTGCACTTAGGCTGCGTCCACACTGCGCTGGGTAAATTTGAAAACGGCGTTTATAATTTACCCGCATCAAAAGATCTCCGTCTACACGGGAAAACGGATAAAAAGATCCGCATGCATCCACAATGCATCGATGGATAAACGCTTGAATGCATATTTTTATTAAATGCAACAGTCGACTATAAAGCATCGAAGACGACAGCTTGAGCGACCGGATCTTGCCCTAAATCGACTTCTTTTCAGTCCAGTTGATAAAATGGAGTAGTGAAAGTGACGAATCCTGACGGAACTATCCTTGAACTCAAATAAAACAAGTAGAGTTGATAAAAAGGAGTAAAACAAAGCAGTAGATATCTCATTGTGGATGTAGGAAAGTTTCAGAGAAATTATAAATTAGGCGGTTTTCCCGTTCATTCTATTTGCTTCTTACAGAATTTTTTATTTCGATCAAAAGATAGATTTCTGTCCCTCTCTACTACTGTGTGAAATTTGAAAAAGACCGTATAACTCCCATTTTAAGAGAATTCCACTGGCTACCGATGGAACAAAGAATTATTTTTAAGACTAATTTGATTACTTTTAAGTGTCTGAGCAACCTCGCACCGTTTTAGTTGAAGGAACTACTCACCCTGTACCAGCCCAATAGAATAGTCCCAATAACCTCAAAACGCATGGCTACCGTTCTTATTCAGTTAACGTGCCAATCCTCTGGAACACTGAGAGTTATGTCCAGAAATGGACTCAATGACGAAAAACACAAAAAACTCAGATTTTTGTTAAAGCTTTAACGAAACTGCGTTGCAGAAAACACGATAAAATTGAGAAAACCGAGAAAATCGTCACAAAGTCAGTAAGATGAATTAACATAAATCCGCGTTGCGAGAATCCTGAAAAACTGAGAAATCCGTGTTTTTCGTCATCGAGTCCATTTCTGGAAATAACTCTCAGAGTTCCAGAGGATTGGAAAAAGGGTGTATAAGCGCAGTACAAGATTTTATTGTTATTATATTAAAAAATGTTACCGTTACCTTTCAGAGATATTTTTGATCGAAATGGAAATTTTCCAAACATTTTGAGGGTACAAAATCGCCATTTGCATATGCGTGAGCATGGGGTGCGCGCGCAAGGACGCGCAATCGGCCCTGATTCAGTGGCAGTATTCAGCGGCCTAGGCCACGCGCGCCAAGAAACTATTTCAAGCCACCTTAAATGAGTCACAATATAATTTCTTTAATGCCTCAGGAGACGAAACCGGCTGCTTTGCACCGATAACTCAAAAACACGTTATTGACATGACGTTATCGTGCAGTATTCTAAAAAGTTTTTCACTTGCTTCCTTCCATCACAAAACCCAATATACTCTAATTAATCCACACCTACATGTACAACAGATGTTATTGAGAAATGCATACACCATCTATTAAGAGAGATGAAGGTCCTTGCACTATTTCTAGCTCCTCTTATCAATTAACCAGCTAATTAATCAGTCAAGCTTGTATACCTACCATCTCTACTGTACACTTCCATTCTCGTTACTGGATAATATCTATACTCAACGGGTCTGAAGCGTATGAACCTAGCATTGACTGCTACAACCAACATTCGCGTCACAACAGATGTGGCATCGGTGTTCCCAATGAAAACCTAAAAGGATGAACAGTAACCAAAAGGTTCTCTGTTAACGTTTTTTTAGCCACTTATGTTTTAAAACAGCTGACATACTTTTTTCCGATTGTGGGCCAAGAATTCCTCGTTTGAATATATCAAAAAAACGTAGTTAGGAAGTGCGTAACAGTAATACGCTCTTTTGTCCTTTTTATTAAGATAGATTTGTATATTCTAACTTTGCAAATGTTTCAGTAGAAATTGCTAAGGGCATAACTCATGTTAGGGCTGAATAAGGTACGTTGTTATATATCTATTTCTTTTTTTCCCAACTGAAATAAATAAAATGTGCAAAAAGAAAACAAAACGTACCTTGTCAGTTCCCTTCTCTTCATAGTAAGTCCAAGTAGTTCTATTTAAAGAAAACTGGAGTTTATAACTTTTTGTCCATTCGTTGGAACGACCTTCGTTTTCTCCCTGAGTGGCAACGGCACAGATTGAGTAGACTGCTCCAAGGTCGATTTGAAGGAAGGAGTTTTTGGAATCCCTGTCAGCTGTTGTCGGTGACCAACCCCTTCTCAAGCCCCCGAGTCTCGCAAAGTGAGGTTGGTAGTTGCCACCGTACCAAGACGATGCGGTAAAACTTTTGTTTGGGATGATAGAAGGATTTGCTACTCCTACAGCTGAACATGGTGGAACTATGGAGTAGAAGGTTTCAACAGCCTTAAAATGCATCCCAAGCTTAGAGTTAGTGTTTAATCCAGTAGAGCGATGTAGACTTAATTAGTCATTGTATAGAAACGAATATCGATTTCGCAACAGCCTTGTAAATGGGTGCAACTATGTTGAAAAAAAATTTCCTTAAGCCAAGTAAAAGTTTTATGAGTTTCCCGTCTGGAATCACCGAAAATATGAGGCGGGAGGTCCCTATTACTTATTATTTTGTCAGTTTTTGTTATTTTTCAAAATATAGGTTCAGTTATGAGCCCTTTGCTTCCAATAAAACAACCTAATACGTAAATATAGTTAGTTTCATTTTTTAACACCAGCCGTTTTTTAATTTTGATCTTTCAACTTCCAGTACATGCTATTTTTTACAATAACCAGTAACTTTCGGCTCAGCCTGGGCTATTATTAAATTTTCGGAAATTTCAGCCTCAAATTAGTATTAAATTATTCTCATTTCCTGGTAATTCCACTCGAAACAACAAAACGACACTAAGAAATACGTGTTTGCTATTATTTCTTCCTACTGTATGCGAAAACATACAGAGTCCGTGGACGGCACGTCTTTCCTCCAGCGCTTGCTGACCCAGCTAATTCTAACAGGTCTCTATACATGTTTATCTTATTCCTTGAACAAGGATTTAAAAAAAATAAACTTTTCTGATCAAAATTTCAGCTTGGTGATTGTTCATAGCTTGTTCTAAATTTTCGGGCAAATCTCAGTCTGGGTGTTCTTGTAAAAGTTGTTCTTTTACCTTAAATGTTGCTCTCTTGTTTTGTTCTTGTTCATTCTGGGGCCGCGCCATTAAAAGCAATTTGGAGGGATTTTCACTCAAGAATAACACAACAAGGGTAAGGAAACTTTATTTGTGCCTTTTGCACCAATTTACAGTGATCTTGCAAACTCCATAGATACAAAGACTTACAAAGTCTACATTGCTCTACTGGAGTAAATACTAACTTAAAGCTTGGGCTGCCTGCGCAACCACTTCAACATTATTTAGTACAAGATAGTAGTTTAAGTTTTATGTAGCATAGCACAGAATACCGCGTTTGTGGATCGTAGGATCCTACGATTTTCACTTTTCTTTTCTTTTTAAAGATCTTTGGGAAAGGATTATTGCTGCCGTTTATCTGCGGACCCCCTTTGGTGCTTTTTTTATTCAAACTGCTGGCTGGCAAAGGTAAGCTACCGCACTGGGGTAAGTTAAATTTTATGAAAATGTTATTGTCAAAATGGTATCCGTTTTTAAAAAAGTTGTGTACAGCTAAAATACTTTTGCAACAATTTTAAAAAAGCTGGTGCACGATCTCAAAACTGTTGAAGTATTCATTCGAATTTCAAATCTAATTTTATATATCGTCATGAAACCAAGATTGAGGCGACACGCCTGCATTCTACGAGAGGTATAAAGCAAAGTTTAAAAAAAAACCTGAAAATAGAATACAAGTATAGCTATATAATGAAATACTCTCCTTGTCGTTTCCGTTTGGCGGATCGCACGTGGGCAGTAGAACATGAACAAGTGAACTAGTCAACCCATCAACTCGTCAACTCGGGTCTACGCGTCAACGCGTCAACGCGTCAACGCGTCAACTAGTCAACTCATGAACAAGTCAACTAGTCAACTCGTCAACTAGTCTACGCGTCAACGCGTCAACCTATAAACTAGTCAACTAGTCAACCAATCAACTAGTCAACTGGTCTACGCGTCAACTCATGAACTAGTCAACTAGTCAACCTGTCAACTTCTCAACTGGTCTACGCGTCAACGCGTCAACTAGTTAACACATGAACCAGTCATTTAGTCAACTGGTCTACTCGTCAACTCATCAACTAGTAAACTGGTCTAAGCGTCAACGCGTCAAGAAACACATATTTATATCAACGCGTCAACTCGTAATGGCGTGAATGTGTCAAAAAGTCAATGTTTTTATAGTAGAACGAAGCAACACAAACAAAGATGTCAACTCGTTAACGCGT
>JAOBRG010366493.1:0-12123 GCA_027574985.1 Umimayanthus nakama | reverse complement strand
TATAGCGAAAGCGACTCTGACCAAAAACTGACTAAGACAAAAAAATGAAGTGGTTTCAAAAGCCTAAACACCTACCGTAATGTGAGCCTCGCTAACAGAGTGTCACAAATCGCATGGCGTTTGACGTTTTTATCGGTAGAAAAAAATTCTAGATGGAAAATAATTCAGAATTTTTAACAAGCGTTCTAGCGTGAAATAGTTTAAAATAAAAACAATGTTTACCTGGCATCAGCGCATCAAAAACGGTAAAATGAGTAGAATTAGAAACAGAAAAAACAGATTTCAAGAACTAAACAAGTCAATTTTCGCGACTCTCACTCTCAGATATACATCAAAACAAACATGAAATTACCAGATATGTGTGCAAGGCCCCCAAAACACGGAAAAGTTTTAAAATATATACCCCGAAATAACTTGGAAATATTTATCCCTCCGAGATGAAGTAAACTGCTATACTATTCATTTATTCATTCACTCACTCATTCATTTAATCACACACTGAAAAACGTATTCAATAGCTTTAAATTTACTAGAGACAATAGCTCGTGTCATCACATTTTTTCTAGGACAAAGAAAACATATCCGATCTATCCCTCAAGTCTAGTAAGTGGAAGGACTATAAACCACTTTTGGAAGCTGGAATAAATATCTGTTAGTGTTAGAAAAAATTTAGAAAAGAAAAGATTGCGCATTCATAATATTTTTACCAAACGAAAGCACATGTTAAGATTCACTCATTCAGTCACCAAATCGAGAGAAATACAATCTGCTCAACAGTTGATACTGTACAAAACTAAAATATATCTTTAAATTCACTAAAACTAACTTGGAAAAAAAAGTTTAGACTAAGGCCAAGTAAAAAAAATTACTAGTTTCCCGTCCGGAATCACCGAAAATAAGAGGCTGGAGGTCCTTTTTATTTACTATTTTGTCATTTTTTTTATTTCCAAAAATACAAGTTTTGTTAGCCCTTTGCTTCCAATAAAACAACATAATACGTTCATATAGCTAGTTTCAATTTCTAACACCAGCCAAATTTTCGTTTTGACCCTTAGTTACTCAAAAATTTGGATCTTTCAACTTCCAATACACGCTATTTTTTTTTACAAGAACCAGTAACTTTCGGCTCAGCCTGGGCTGTTCTTAAATTTTTGGCGATTTCAGCCTCAAATTGTTATTAAATTGTTCTTATTTCCTGGTAATTCCACTTGGAACAACAAAACGAAGCTAGGAAATACGTGTTTTCTATTATTTCATCATGCTGTATGCGAAGACATTTGAAACTGTCCATACAGAGTCCGCGGACGTCATTTCATTCCTCCAGCGCTCGATGACCCAGCTAATTTTAACAGGTCGCTCTAAATATGTGTATCTCATTCTTTGTGCAAGGATTAAAAAAATAAACTTTTCTTATCAAAATTTCAGCTGGGTGATTGTTCTTAGCTTGTTCTTAGTTTTTGGGCAAACCTCAGTTTGGGTGTTCTGTTAAAGTTGTTCTTATAAAAAGGCGTGTACTGGCGTCCTTTGATGTTTGGAAACTCCAACTGAATTCAAAGTAATACTGCAATGTTTAAATCTTAAGCAAAACAATTTATTTCTGAAACAATATTTTAGCTTGAAGGCTGTTGTTCTTCCGCTTCGCCACCTTTCCTTGATCAGAACATACGAAATCGTGTAGACTTAGCCACAAGAAAGACTGAGCAGAAATGGGAACCAAGTTGTCAATTCCGTAACATCCACGCCGGTTTTACGTTTCATTTCGCAGCAGTCCCTGAGAATTGAGTCTCATACAGTTGTTACATTTTATATTTACGAATCAATTCATCAAAAGTGATTTTGAGGTTATTTTCCGCAGAATCGGGTTTTAACCAACGATTCTCAGATTTCGCTAAGGTAATTTTGGGTTTTAAAAGGAAAATAATAAATGATAAAAAAAAGGAGCGGGCACGCAAAAAGGAGGCGGGCGGGGAAGGGAAACTAATAATTTTTTTAAATTGCTTAGTGAAATGCTGTAATAAGGCAACATAAAAGTTACATAAAAGTTACTGAAAAGTTCCGGTTTTCGTAACCTCGCGAGTTGGTGAAAGGGCGTGCACCATACCCATACAACTTCATATCATGACAGTCTTACAAATAAACAAGTAATCAAAACTTAATAAGTACAAGTTTATATTTGGGTCATATGTATCCCTTTCAAGTTTCCATTTAGCATAACTTTTCGATTTGGGATTCTGTTAATCTTCGCTTCGTCAAATCACCGAGAACATTTTTTTCAAGTCGGTGTAAGAGCTGAGATTTCACTGACCAATAAGTTCGGGCAAGCCTGCTCGGCTGAACTAAAAAATGTTTCACTAATGAAAAGTGTTACTCAATTCCGTTCCAACCGGTAGGAACGAAGAAAGTGGAATATCTCCAGAGGTGATTCGTTCAAACCGGACAAATTCCACTGGAGTGGTTCATTCTTTACATACCTGAGTTACCTAGCGGGGGAGGGGCGGGGGGTGAAACTACTGTTGAGTACAAATGAAAATCGCTGTCCCATTCCAACCGGTAAGAATGAGGAAAGTGGAGTACCTCAGCTCATACGATGACGTCAACGTGATGTACAGTCGATGTGCACGTGATGTACAGTCGATAATGTGCAGGTGATGCACAGTCAATGATGTCAACGTGATGCACAGTCGATGATGTCAACGTGATGTGCAGTTGATGTGTACGTGATGTACAGTCAATGACGTCAACGTGATGTACAGTCGATGATGTGCACGTGATGTACAGTCAATGACGTCAACGTGATGTACAGTTGATGATGTGCACGTGATGTACAGTCGATGACGTGCATGTGATGTACAGTCGATGATGTGCACGTGATGTACAGTCGATGATGTGCACGTGATGTACAGTCGATGATGCGCACGTGAAGTACAGTCGATGATGCGCACGTTAAGTACGGTCGATGATGCACACGTGAAGTACAGTCGATGATGCGCAATTGAAGTAAAGTCGATGATGTGCACGTGATGTACAGTCGATGATGCGAACGTGAAGTACAGTCGATGATGTGCACGTGATGTACAGTCGATGACGTGCACGTGATGTACAGTCGATGATGTGCACGTGATGTACAGTCGATGATGCACACGTGAAGTACAGTCGATGATGTGCACGTGATGTACAGTCGATGATGTGCACGTGAAGTACAGTCGATGATGTGCAATTGAAGTTCAGTCGATGATGTGCAGGTGATGTACAGTCGATGATGTGCACGTGATGTACAGTCGATGACGTGCACGTGATGTACAATCGATGACGTGCACGTGAAGTACAGTCAATGATGTGCACGTGTAGTACAGTCGATGATGTGCACGTGATGTACAGTCGATGATAGGCACGTGAAGTACAGTCGATGACATGTAACCAATGACGTGTACGTAAAGTGCAATCGTCGATGTGCATGTGATGTACATTTACTATGCACGTGATGTGTAATCGTCGTGAACGTGATGAAAAATCGATGACGTGGATTCAGTTGGTTTAATGTGCACGCCCCTACGTACAATCGGAGAAAGCGCGAACTGGTTTTTGGGTATTGTGGTTGTTGGATTACTTTGTAGTGAAAACGATAAAATGTGTCGGTTCAGTGGCTTATCTTCATTCCAATTTGGGTCCGAACTATTGCGTAAATGAACAATCTTCAAACCAGCAAAACTGTATTTTCAGTGCAACAATGACTTTCGTAATCTTTTTTCATTTCTTGATGCTTGGTTATTCATCAGCACTTTGCTGCTAAAAAAAATCCCCAAATGGCGTGATTGGCGCTCACGGTATCTTGTTGATGTCAATGCATAAGAGCCGATAACTTGCAAAAATTCAGCGTATTAAACCTAACTCAAGAACATTATTACGTTTTTCGTAAGCTTTGTTCTTACCTTCCTAAAAAGTTTAAAAATGTTCTAAAAACCTTTTTCAAAACACAAAAACATCGCACTGACTTTAGGAAAACAAGCACAAAAGTTTAAAAACACTTTGACATCTCCTTAGGCTAAACTTGATCAAGGTTAATCTTGACAAAGGGTTAAACTCGATGAAGGCTAAAAGCACGAACAGTGTCGCATTCCGATTAAATAAATGTACCTGCAATCCTTGTCGGTGGTGCATCCGGGCATGAAATGACTGATTTACTAAGCAAGAAGCTTACATATCGGTTTTGACCTTTTTCTCTCTTGGTAATTGGCGATTCATCATTAAAAACTTCCGTATGTAACGCTCAAGGCAACATAATGTACTGAGCCCTTCAAACATAGTAAGATCAAATAAATTTACGAGGCAAAAACGCTGATTGGCAACTACACGTCAAGTTCTTTGTTATATTTCTATACCGTTTCGTTTTAAGCCCTTTTACTAAAATGAACACAACGTTTAAAGTCATTTCACAAAATAAAAATATCGCGCTGACCTTGGGGACAACAGCCCAAAACGTTTAAAAACACATTGACCTCGCCTGAGGCTAAACTCGACAAAGGTTACCATTCTCAAACCGAGCACGAACAGTCGGATACGTCACGAGAAAGGCCATTTTAATCAGAAAAGAAACTAATTTGGGGACTACTCAGAATCCGAGAAGTTTGATGGCTGGCTGCCCAACTGAGCTTCAATTTTAGTAGCGCTACCATTTAAGTATAGGGAAGCTGTTTCAAATTGTGTCTCCAAGCATTAGCGGAGAAACGCGCGCAAAACTGCATTTCTTAATCACGTCTGTACCGACCACGCAGCGTCCAGAGCACTAAAAACACTCTAGCGTATCGTTTCTTACCTCCAGTAAACCTTGAAGAGAGTGATCTTCGAAGAAGCTTTGGAGAAAAGCAATGTCATCTTCGTTCGCTCCAGCAAGCATCTGGATTTCCTCAAGCGAGTCCAACAACTGTCCCACGGCTCCTACAGGAGAAGCAAAGGGTAACGTCGCATTAATTTGCTGCGCAAAAGGTATACAAACTCTCAACGCGTCGCGTGGAAACACACAACGTTTGGCAAATTATACCCGCGTGTAAGTGATGCATTGTGACAAGCGTGGAAGTCATGGAGAAAGTTGCAGAGAAAGACCCTGGGAACGAGACTAGCGAAGCATCTGCCGTATTAAATGACATTATTCTTGTCATTAACTTAAGGTTACCGTTCACCCTGAGCGGTGTTTTCAGTTTTTCGTATGTAACTTCATTTAAACGCATCGGTTACCCACAAACCTATATGACAACACCGGGCAATTCATCTTAAACGAAAAACAAAATTCTTACAACCTGTTTACGAGGAAACTATAGGGGTTATCTTGATACCACAACATCGCAAAACTTGTTAAAAAAAACACCACATCACCATAGAGTAAGGCATAAAAACACGACATCGAACACCGTAAAGTTTGATTTTAAAAAATCGTTGTTGACTGGCTGACCTGTTGCTGTGAGGTCATCATCTTCGATTTCGAATACTTCATCGTCCTAAACATGAACAATAAAACAAAGGTTAGTTCTGCTAAAACTAATTCTAAAGCGAAACTAATTCCATGCTAAGTCTTTGTAATTCAATATTTTACGCGTTTAAATCGAAGTCACAGAGATTTATTCGAAGTTATCGGCCGAAACCCTTGGAACTATTTTTAAAACAACTACAGTTTTAGTCAGAGACAATGTTTTAAAACATATTACTTTTTAAAAATGAAGCAAAGTAGCTCAAATGCGATCAGTTTCTGGGCATTCTTGTTCATAGTCAAGTTATTTCCACCAAACTTGTGTTGTAAAAATAATCTGACAGGTATGATTTCCATACTAGTATGTCGGTTTCTCTGCAGCCGGTTATGGAGCGCTGGTAAGCAAGGTTTTATTTGTTTTAAAACCCTCAAACAGGATAGGTAAAAAGTAAATTATCAAATGTTTATCGAACTTCTTGTCTTGCACCTCGACATACACCGTTCACCGTTGTACACTAGATATGAAGTTGATACAAACATGGACATAACTTTCTAATATATTTACAAACGTTCTATAATGAAGCATTTTGCAGTATAACAGTTTGTCCGAAAAACATGAAATATAATACAAACCTGGCCTCCCACAACTTCGCCATTAACCATACCTGTATTAAAACAATCAAAGAAAGATCGTTGTGATTTGTATCCTTTAAATTTTGCTGTTCACTCCACTATAGACCAACGGGCGCAACAAGTCACAACATTGTTGGAATTCGTTATAATAGCACTTGTTGCATGGCGCATGCAAACGAATGCAAGAGCTGCCGACATTTTTGGTAGTAGTCTAAAAAGGCGTAATCTTGAAAAAAATTCCAATGCGTATGCACAGACGTTTTCACCAGGGCATCTTTGTTAAAAGCCCGATTAGTGCTAATTCTGGATTAACTCTTTTACTAAGAGTAAAACCAGGATTAACACTAATCGGGCATTGAACAACCCTGCCCAGGCCATTATCGTTGCTGTGGTTCCATGCAAACGGGCGCAACACTGTTGCGCTACGCTTCGCTGGTCACAGAACAAAAGAGGTGTTGCGACTTGTTGCGCCAAATGTTTGACCGGTTTCAAACTATACACAAGTGCCAACAAGTGCAAACATTGTTGTGGTTCTATGTAAACGGATGAAACATGCTTAGGCCTATGCAAACACGTATTACTGTTGGGCCCTTGGAACATGTTGCGTCCGTTTGCGTGGAACCACAACAACGTCAAGTTTTGTTGGCACTTGTTGCGTATAGTTTGAAACCGGTCAAACTTTTAGACCAACGCAAACGGACGCAACAATGTTGTGACTTGTTGTATCCGGCCAAGCAGTGTTGCGTGTTGTTGGCCAATATTGTTGCGTCCGTTTGCATGGGCCTTATAAAACACGAAACTGTAATTGCTAGTAGCTAACCACATTTCATTTTAACTACATTTCAATATTAGCAAAACCTACGCATTGCACGAACACGCTTGGATCATTTTCTAATATATATTACAACCGTTCTTTAATTCAGTATTTTTGTAGTATAGCAGTTTCCCCCCAAAAAAACCTTTATTCTTTTGAAGTTTGTGCCTTTTCGTTATTTAAAAGCTGTCCTCCTCATTTAATTCATGGAGGGTTTGTAGGTTGTGAAAGTGGACTTCCTTGAACTGAGACCAAGGTGGCATTGTTCAATTGCCAGACTTCACCACTGTACATCGCAGTTTGTCTAAATTTACATCAATTATTTGTAGAGATCTACATAGCGTATTAATTTCCACCTTGACATACGCCTTGCGTTTGTCATTTCCGTTGATCACAAGAATCTTAAAAAATGTACTGAACAGGTGAACAGTTTTCACCTGTAGGTGAATTTGAATTGAACACGAACAACTTTCGAATCTAGCAAACGAGCAAGAAAAGTCAGTAAAACCTGTTTTTCAGTGCGACTGACTAAGAAACTAAACTGACGACTGATCAATGCACTTCTTCAGCGCAGACGTTCATTTACAAAGACCAGATGATTTTGGCAGAGGTTCGCAGTGTTCCAGTTTTTTCTCACTTGCTCTTAAAATGTGGGAAAACTTAAGCCGCGGTGTTCTCATTTAAAAGTTCGTCATAATAGAGAAGAAAGAGTGTACTACAAGTAGCAACAAAAACATTAGCACTGAACGTGTTAGTGTTGCAGTGTCCGTTCGCAACCCTAAGTTAAAATTTTTATGTAAAAAAATAGTCACTTTCGGTTTCAGAAGCCCACATCATCAGTCAAAGAGATCCAAGATCCAACTCCAAAGAAACAAAATCTTATAGAGAAACTTTCATTCGTATAACACAACTTTTTGTCGTCCTAATCCAGCCGTTTCTCGGTTTCGCAATAACAACAGAGGCCAGTGATGAATCTTTATAAAGTAAAGTTGGACAGTCCATATACAGTGATTCAAAAACGGTTCAGTCAGACTCATACTGGAACCGAAAGGAACTGTGTGTACAGTCATAGTGAATGATAACGCGCCAACAAATGATGTTTTTCTAACCATGGTGTTATGATGAACCTGCACTCTATTATGATGCAAAATTCAATGCTAGTAGTGATTAGTTACTTGAGCTGCATGAACCCGTAGTTCTTTCGCTTCCGGTGTCGACTATTGACTGTGACAACCTTTTTATAAATAGCTGTATAATATACTGTATTGTACGTACACAACTGAAGCGACAACTACCCCCAAGGAAGATTCTTTATTATAAGCTTGATAAAGTTTCTTTCTTTCAACGTTTGAAAATGTTATTTGCTACTGATTTACAGTCTCTGTATAATTTACTAGATCTGCTTAAAATCTTTTTTTAATTTATAAGTTATACTGCATGTATTTGATTTAACATTAGACTATCTTTGTTGTTTTAAAATGACTAAGTATTGTAAACAAATAAATAAAAAAAGTAAAAAATACATGCCGAGTGAGCGTGTATATTTATGAGTGCCAGACAGTACTACAATCAAGTGGCTACTCTCTGACCAATTTTAAAACCGTTTCGCTTTTCTAGATTTTCGGTATTTATAGTGTGTTAATCTCCAAAATTTGGGGGTTTTTTGTGGCCTTTTTGGGGGGTGGGGGAGGGGGGAAGTTCTAGTTGGTCAAAAAATATACCAAATTTCAGTTTGAAGGGCCTGCTGAGAGGCGATCTTTTAATCAACATTTAAATTTTTTTCCTGAAATGAAACTTGGTTTAAAAACCATCGACTTGTGCTTTGTTAAAAGTTTAAGGTCAAGGTAGATAAGTGGACCGCATCTTTGTCAGGAGAAGAAAAGAGCATGTTTGGGGTTTTCCGTTTTCTCTGGATGGCCAATCGCACATCGTCATTACTTACATGTGAAAGGTGCAAAGCGGCTACTAAAAGTAAAGTTTACAGTTTGTAGTCACGCGATGGGTAGGAAATCCGGTCGCTGTATTAAACTTTTTCTCTTACGCAATACTTGGTAAACTAACAAAACGAGAAAAATCTAAGCAAAGGCTGCTGTAACTTCTCGAAATTTTTTGTTTAAACGATTGGCCATTTTCTTCGAACGAGTGTATCACACGCTACTTGCTTATTAATATACTAACGTACTTTGTACCATAAAATAGAGTGATCGGTAACACGGTCACAAAAGTCTTCTGAGATGTACAAATAAAGTTTAAATCAAAACCAATACAAGTTTCAACTGCTTTGTTTGTCTTGAGCATACTAGAGAACTTACCTCCAAATTTTCTACTAGCAACAGCTGCCAGCACTGCTCCCTGCAAAACCATTAGAAAGCTTAGTTTGTTAAACGACTTCAGTAAGAATATTCACAACTGTACTTTACATATACCTAAGGGTTTGTGAGATACCGTATTCTGAGCATACTTCGCTTACTTACCGAATCAAACTTCGATTTGTGTAATGTCTTGGCAAGGTTGAAAGATTAGAATATATCGTAAAAACCTTGTCAACAATTCTACGTTATATTGCTCTGAAAGGAAGTTTAACGCATGTGTTTTCGTTTTCTCTTTAATTATGCATTCGTTTTTGAATATATCAAACTGATTGACAATTTACAAAACAACTTGCACGAAACGCGGCCTGTGCTCAGCTGCCAGTTGATTATTCTTTGAAAATTCAACCAAAACTTCGCCGATATGTTTTGACTGCCATTTAGTCCCACACAAAGCAATCAGCACGGCAGAAAGAGACTGCAAGCAGATTTCAATCTCTTAATATCCAAACGTATCAGGAAATGAATACAACAGTAGAAAAATTCGCTGGTCTCAAGCCATCACTTCAAGGCAGAAGTAGTTCAAGAGCCTCCTTGCTTTTTAATATTCATGGTTTATAAATCTTGTTATGTTTAGACTGAAATGGTCCACAAACTGACTATTTCTACGGGCGTAATTTCAATAATATTAACAATGTTATAGAGGAATTCTTATTTTTCGAATCATAGTAAGAACAAAATGCCCAAGTGATTTTTCTTGATATTGAAAGCATGTTTTAACAACACGTGCTTAACTATGGAGCCAAAAACGTTGTCACATGTTAAACGATGTGCTGAGACATTCGACATTTTCATTCATTTTGCTGAAACACGAGTTCAACTTATGAAAATAAAAAAATAGTTGATGGCACCAAACTCTTTTACTTCAGACACATACAAAATTTATCGTCATTAATCATTATATGGGTTTTCGTCGACTTGTTCAACAGAAGGGAGTCCTCGCTTGTAAAATCGTTTAATCATGACGAGATTAGTAAGAGAACATCCCTGCCTAACGTTAACAAAAAGAAACGTATCACTCAGGCAAAAAGCGGCCCCCAGGGCTTTACAGACAAGCTATCAAAAAACCACAGGAACTGAGATTGATAAAAGGGGGTTAAGGTCCATAGCTTGGATCAATTCATAGTTTCGATAAGAACTGTCAATACCAAATAAACATCTGCAGTGTATCAATTTGGATATTGTGCTTGTAGCTATTTGGTGCATTTTCTACTGAACTTTCATAAATAATAAACGTCAATTTTATCCAATCTTTATATAAAACACCAATGCCAGGATCTGCATGCGTAGATGATTAAGATATGACGTCAAAGAAACTGTGTACATTATCGAAATCTTTTGATTACAGAGATTGTAATTGCGAAATCTTACAAAGCTTTTCAATTCATGGAGACCTAATATGAACAAATTAAATTTAAAGTACGTATTCATTGCATCAACTTGCTTCCTATAATATTTGTTCTTAAAACAGATTGGGTGAGGAACTTAATTCATTTGGAAAACATGTATCTTACTCTAGCTTCTTCTTCTTCCTTTAATCACACTCCATCTCTTCAGATTATTCTTGTGAAGTGCAAAGTGCTGGTGTGATTTCTAAAATATTACAGGTATATATGACGTGCTAGTGAATAAAATATACTACAAATTGTATTAAAAAGGAATTGAACAAAAAGTTTGTTGCATGAAAAGCAGTTTTTGCAAAATTGCCACATCGTTCGAACCTGTGGTGAAAAACCCATAAAAATTTTATTCCTTTTTCTTAATTTGAAGAGTATATACAGAACAACTGATGATTTTGTTCTAATTTTTAATCTAGGCTTTGGAAAAACAGGTACCATTTAAAATAGCCTAGTCAAAAAAACTTGGCATGATACAAGAAATTAACAATATTTCAAAATTTAGAGCTATTTTAATTGTGCATAGTTTGTAAAAATCATAAAAAAATTGAAATTCTTGAACAACAGTTCACTTTGAAGTTGCACTACCCAACAAAACTTTCTTCTATTAGTGTGTTGATGCCGTGCTGACGAAGATGGCAGCAAAAATCTACAAATAAAGTTATCTCTTTACGTTCTAAACGTAATTCTTTTAACTTCGAAAAAGATAGTCGTCAAGATGTTAAAGCTTTGCTAATGCTAAAATGCACGGATCTTCATGACATAATATTAATAAACCAAGGCCGAGAATGTCCTGAAAAAATTCGGAAAACTATATTATATAGTATCTGCGTAAATTTTTGAAGGATGTTCTGTTATTCTAATGTCAACAAAAATACATCCAAAGCTTGTTAAAACAACAGCTTTACCGCGGAACAAGCACTAGAACAGTAAAAGTTTGGGTTCAACAATTACGATAATGGATGCAAAACTGGCAGTTTTTTCCCTCAAAGATCTATGTGGCTGAAACTTCACGAAGCCCATTAATTAACGTTCAAAAGAAATCGGTCCAAAACGAGAGAAACAAACCTTAAGTTTTCGTCTTGCGTTAAATTTTTTCATCTCATCCACAGACTCTTGAAGATGGATTTTTCGTGGAGTATCTCGTGTCTGAAACAAATTCAAAACCAAGTAGAAATTGAGCAGAAATGCAGTAAAATATAAAATCTCTACAGAAAAGGTCAAACCTGATTATGCGCCTATCAATGTTACCCTTGAGGGAGGGGGAAGGGGAGAAGGAGGGGGGAGGGGAAGGATGGGCAGGCGAGACGTGCTTAAGGCAATGATTCACTTCCGCCAGCTCAAAGGCAAGGCACTACCAAACAGTTGTAGCGTAGCAGGTTTTTGTTACAAAGTTTTTTCAGCCATAGTCGCAGCATATGACACGTTACTGAGTTCTCATAACCTGCC
>JAOBRG010366482.1:0-12124 GCA_027574985.1 Umimayanthus nakama | reverse complement strand
TGCCCGCTCACGAATACGCTAAGAACCAATCATAATTCAGTATTTGTTACTGTGACCGCAGAGGAAAAAATAAAAAGGTATATAGACACTGCTTCCGATAGAGAGATGTAGGCACCACCGAGAGAGAGAGAGATGTGGGCACCGCCACTGATGCGGCGATGCAGACACTGGCACTGATAGAGATGTGGGCACTGCCACCAATCGCTAATTAATTTGGTAGATGTTAAGAACAATTCAGTTTTGAAATTTCGAAAAAAAAAACTCACTGTAAGAACTTTATAGAAAGTAGGTTTTTTCTGATTTTAAGGTGGTTGATAAGAACTCGTGCTACGTTTCCATAGTAACACTTCAAAACTCCAATGTATCAAAAATAAAGTGAGAAGGAATGTGCAGTTATTTGATGTTCATGTTGCTACTATAAAGGCACTAATAGTATCAATGAAGTTAAATCGTTTCTCGTGAAAAAATTCTCAAAAACTATTTCAAGCAACCTTAAAGCAAGAATGAAACCAATGGGACAAGAAAGATTTTTAAGCAGCCATTATATATTTTTTTACGTCTTTATTACGTGACGGTCTTTTGCTGGCTTCATTTGTTTCAACAAACCCGGCGGGCAGTTACAATCTCGTGATTCGCAGATGAATCCCAGTCAACAAAATCAGGGCCTAGCCGTCTATAAAGTAATCGAAAATGAGCCCTATGTTAGGGCAAAAATAAAATAAAATTTCTGTATCTAGGAATACGCTATCTGGCAAGTTGATTTGGTAGATATAACCAGCTAATCCGACCCTGTGACGTCATCTTCAAAACCGCATATCATTAAGCCTGCTCTTAAATTATATAAAGCAGTACTTCGGACTAAGGAGTCAAGTTTAAGGAACTTCTGGAGAGATGGTTTAGTCTTTTAAACACTGAAAAGTAAATCACTAAATGCATAAGTTTGGTTTGTTCCTTGTTTCTCGGATGGGGACTGCAACGGCATGATATACAGCTTTGCAGACGTCCTCGTCCCTGATTGGTTAATTTCAGGGACTTAGATCAGCTGGAAAATGCTGTTGAAATAATCCTAGGAATCCCAAATACGTTTGTAAAACCCAGACCAACCTATAAGGAAGCAAACTTTGTGCCAGATTAAGTTTCTAACTTCGGGTTAAATGCTAAGTTTAATATACTTTAGAACAACTGCATCTTGGGTGGTAAAAACGCGTATTTATTAGCCTGCGGGACAAGCGGATTGGGGAGCTTGGGCGAGAAATGACGTAGGCGCGTGATCCCCCTTCCCTCGCGCGATCACGCGCCTACGTCATTTCTCGCCCCAGCTCCCCAATCCGCCTGTCCTGCAGGCTGTTATAATATACCAATAACCGCCTCTTTTGATTGAGTAAAACGAAATTACCCCGCCCCCGAATAAGAGCACCATCCCACAATAACAAAGAGTTTCTTCCAAACACCGGGCCTCTTAAGCGCGCTTATTCCAAACACTTAATCTTTTCATCGTCACTGTTTTATAAATATCTGTAGCTTTTGGCCGAACCTGGACAGCTCTTATTTTTTTTGGCAATTTCAATCTCAAGTTGTCCTTACCTTTTTTTTATTTCCTGATGTTCCAAACAGTAGCAATAAAAAAAGCGCTATAACTATATAAGAAAAAAGTGTTCAGTTGCTTTGGTTTTATCCGGCAGTGTGTGAAAAACATAAAAGGTTAAGACAGCGTCCGCGAACGTCACGAGCTTGTTTATCACTCTTCCAGCACCCGATGACCTGGTTGATTCAAGCAAGAGATGCACATCTCAATCTGTGTATAGAAGATCGAAATTTCTGCCTGGTGATTGTTCTTAGCTTGTTTTTAGGTTTCGGGCCAATCTCAGCCTAGGTGTTCTTATAAACTTGTTCTATTGAAAAAGGCGTGTATTCCAACTGAGTGTCAAAATAATAGAAGACAAATACGTGCTTCAACCCTCCATCATACAATAAGGAAGTTATTTCCACCCCGCTAGAGCTCGGTTTTCCGAACTTAAATCTGAAGCGTTGAGGTATTTTTGTACCTGTATTTTATTTAATGATACATGTTTTAACGTAAATTATATGAAGCCATTTTTGTAATTTATATGCAATGAGACATTTACTTTAAAATTTGGAGAAATGATTGTTTTGACAGTTTGGCAGTTTTTCGATATTCCCTGTAAAATAATTTATGTTACACGTGACCTGCGACGTCATAGGTATTGCGCAATACCACGATGGCGGCCATGTACTTTTCACTTTATCAAAATCGAAAGCTTCACTTAGTCAATTAGCATTTGAAAACGTTCTAAACAGAATTTAAAAAGTATTAGCTACACTTTTAGCTTTAAATACTACAAAATTTGAATTAAAAAATGACAGCTATAGTTTAACAGCTAATGTAAGGTTTGAACGTCAAACTTTCGCTAAAAAACTGTGTTTGTAATACTCAATTTCTTTAAAATACTGTTATTTGGATTAAAAAGGAAGTTTTAATCACATTTTGTACAGTTTATTTGTCGTTTTTTTAAAGTCAAAAACGTCTCTAAACTTTTCTAGTTTGATTAGGAAAGTTTTGGTAAAAATAAAAAATTTTGACAGTTATAACGTTATTGTGACGCATTGGTGACCTACTTTTATCCAGGCACGTATTCATGAATCTTGTTAAAGTTTCATTTACTTCAACATGCACTTTGGCACTAAATTAAGTAAATTTTAAAAAAACGTTACAATCGTAATTTGTGCATTTCGTTTGCAAGGTTGTAACCGCTTCAAACCGGCAGACTCATATTTGAAATCTGTTTATGATGCTTATAAAATCAAACTAATTTTAGTATGGCTGTTTTGAGTGTACGATGCTTTGCCTGACTTGCTTAAGGCCAACTTTTACGTTCCCCGAGTTAATTGTATGTATTGTCGAAATGATGAAACACTCAGTCGACCAATTTCAACTGTATGTGATGGCAACATGTTCCAGGCAATAACAGCTTTAGAAATGAAACTATACTTATAAACACTAGCTCTTTCATAGGATTGAATGCAATCATGTGAGGGTATTCGTGAAAGTGTGGTTACAGAAATAATACCGGTAAAGCTTAAGTCTCTATTGAATAATATTTACATCTAATGTCTCTTCGATATTTTGACTATAAACATGATCGTCGTTGAATTTCCAACTGCGCTCAGTCGAGTGAAAGTAAATTGCTTATCAGTTCTTGGGTAGTTTGCAAAAACTAGTTTATCATTTACCATTGCATTGACAAAAACAGCAAACTCAAACAATTTCACATCAACGAAGCTCAAGACTGATTTTCAAAGTATGTAAATTACATAGGGTTTTTTGTGTGCAATACACTGTATAGTACGCAGTTTGCCGCCTAATGACACGGCTCTTGAAACTTGGTGTAACTTGCACACGAGCACTCAAAGGCTCACTGAAACTTGGCAGTTTTTACCAAGACATGCAATAGTCATGATACTATTCAATCAAAGTTATACTTATAAACATCTTTATATTTCAGTATTTAGCGTCAGTATTCTTATAGCCCAGTGGCATGTTGCAATAATGCGGTGAAGGTTTGTATCTACTTATCAATTGCGCCGCTTCCTGAAGGCGAGGAAAGGGCGCTAAACCTTTGTGTTCAAACGAACTTTTCAAGTGTCACTTGTCTACATTTGCAAGCCACAGCATGCAAAGCAGTGTGTCTATATATAGTAAATCTTCTATTTTTAGAGAAGTTGTGTAAACAAAAAATGATTCCTACTTGAGCTTTGAAGAGAGAAATCTAGCGATGGAAGAACAAAGAAATTGTACAAACATCCTTCACATTGAAGTTCAACTTTCTCTGTGTCAGTACCGTACTTTGGCAAAGTAGTTCAACAGAACTGGCCTGTTGCCATAGGGCTTTCAACAATATTTGCACTACTGATTCCCTTCGATACGATAGGGATTAAAAAATTTGGATAATAGGAGCGGAGTTTACAACCGATGGCTCTTAGAATATTGTAGATTGCTTATTAGTAATTTTTGATGGAAGAAAAGGTGAAGGTGTGTGGATCGATTAGAATTTAATGTGAGTAAAATACTGTTTGGAAGAACAGCACTGAAACTCTTCATAACCGGCAAGAGTTGGGTGCACCATTACAAACTCCATATTCATTTTTCACTTTTCAGTCTTCCTTGACCACCAATTTAATTTCCCTTTAAAATAACAGTCGTTCCAAGCCCGATAGCTTTATGCAGATCAAACGAAATTGATCGCTCAAAGTCCTGGCCTTGCGGGTTTAAAACACACACTCGATCGCAAGATAGGTAGAACAGACAGCTCAAATAGTAGTATATCCTGTTTCCACGGGAACGCTTAAGCAGGGAAGTGCGTATTGAAGGAGAAGGAAGTCGCTAATACCTGTTGGGTGTTTCGAAGGTGGGCCAGCATACTTATCAGGAAGTGCTTCTTGTTAGTTACCAATAGCCTTGACCACCCAGCACAAAACTAATTAGAACTGACCAAATAAAGCTCTTTAAAAAATATCAAAATATATCGTTTCTGTATTGTTTGAAGAGTTCTAGATCGTTGCATGAGATTCCCGGATCGATTAGTTTTGGTACTAATTTTGTTCATTGACACACACACAGAAGTTGTTCTTTAATGAAATACTGCCAAAACAGTTTTCGCTAATTAAAAGCAAAGCAAGGGATTCTCTATCTACTTTACTCAGGTAGTGACTCAGCGTCAAGAATGACGCTGCTTGTAAGAAAGGAAGTACTGATATTTTACTACGTTCGTGAGGACAAACGTTGAGAAAGTATTTAAGAGTAGTTTTGAGTTGTGAATGAAAGTAAAAGTGAACAATTACTATTGGCAAATGTATGCTGGAGTGTAGTGAATCGTTTTAACAGAGCACTTTCTAAATAAGATTTGAAAAAACTCTCTTGGTTTTGTTGCTTTTATTACAAACTTCAGCCAATATAACCAATACTGATCCAGCATGATACAGCATAACAGAGCTTTCTCCAGTGAAAGTGGTACTTGCTCCTTTTAACACTAGCTTTATACTCCGGCCTCTCAGTCTCAGTTTACAGGTGTTTGTGCATGTAGATATGTTTTCTATTTTATAATTATGACGATACATTGTGTACCAAGCGCTACGTCACTAAATAATCGCTACATAATCTGCTGGTGTCTTATCACAGGAAATATTCATAGTAGTTTGGATTATTGCACATGTGTTTAAATGGGTAGAAGCCCTGTACTTCAGAAATGGGTGCCGATTTGTGGTGATCCTCGATACGTGTCACTCTTCAGTCACTTATTTTAAAAATCTTAGTAAAACGGTTGCGTCTACTGTACGTTATGTGTACGTACATCTAAGGGATTTAATACACCTATTTCTCTTTTCATCCTGTGGCGTACGCGTACAGCCACAACTTTTGAAAACAGTTTTTGTTCATCCTGTTAATTGAATTGTTGAAAATAGAACAAATAAATCTACACTTAACCTTGAACTTGAACTACACTAGTTTTTTCCTATTTGCTCACAACATAACGTCATAAGCATCCCGCTGTGTGCAAGCCCACGCTACGAAGTTGGTTGGACGTGCATGGTTTACTGAGTGTTCCCAGCAAAAACAGCGGAAATAAGTGATATAAAAACAATGAAAATGGCACAGAAGAACCTGATAATAATAACTTTAATTAGAATTAATTTGAAGCATGGCTCTTTTCGCCGTATAATGGCTGAGGCGGTAATTCTCAACTCCCCACTTCTCCACACAACTTTGTCTTCTTTCTTCTTAACAGATAAAGATAAGGGGCCATTCATTCTTATGGGGGGGGGGGGGTTATTTTTTAATTTTCTCCGAAAAGTTGAGTGCTCCCCTCAAACCAATACATTTTCCTGCATCAACCTCATTAGTTACCCTCTCAATTTTGGGAATGCCCCCCTTTTAGCTTGACTGAAAATTTTGGCATGTCCCTCCCAGAAATCAACACCACTCCCCCCTACCCATAAAAAATAAATGATCTCTAATGACACCAAATTTGGTGACCTAAGTCAAATTCATAACTTTGACTTGAGACGTCGTTCTTCTTGTTTATTTAGAGACGGGGCCGTGACTCACGAGAGTTAGCAAGTCTGCCCTAGTTTTCCGCTTTGGTATTTCAGGTCTTACTCATGTTACAACTTGCAGTCCCATTATGGTTGTCTTCATTGGCTGCTCTCTACTCTGCTCTGTCCACTCCCGTTCAACCTTACACCATCGTGTCATCAACCGTCACTGATTCCACAAAGGTTACCACTCCTCGGGGACGCTGCACAAATAGCAGCTCTTCTTCAGCAGCCAACTGATTCTTTTCCTTTTCAAAACTCCCCTCTCTATCCTCTAGCGCCTCGTCATAGGTTGGAGGGACGAGCGGCAGTGGCAGTGGAAAGCCTGCAATGTCGGTAAAGGAGGGTGGCAAGGCTGGCAAGGGTGACTCGCATCTGGGACAAATATAACCAGTGATACGAAAGCTGTAGTATAGTTTCTGTGAAAGACTCTCCATGCGTAGAAGGTACAACCACTTACCAAAGGTTGCCATTGTATATTGGTGCACGCCTAGATAAGGTACTTTAAGAAGCTAAAACACTTGTCAAAAGAAAAACTTATGCCATCCCTCACTTGAAACAAGCCTACAAGTGTGAGAAACATATTTAAGAATAGCACGCACATCAGCGAAGTGGTAACAAAAAAGATTTTGCAGCTCAGCGCTATTAAGCGTATATAGTGGTTTAAATGTGGTACGTGGAAGCCAGTGCTGTTTCTTGCTATCTATATAGCTGCCCTTCACGTACGTGTTCGTTTGCCGCATTTTCCCGTCTTTTAAGATTAAAATTCCCCACAACCATCTCCATTGGCAACAGTGGTGGGTTCGAGTCCCATCGGGTCAAGTTTTTTTCTCTCGCTCTTTGTGGACCCATTTCCCTTCTCAGGCTACTGGCCCAGAGTGTATCAGTTCGGTTATTAACACAGCACTTCAACCTATCACATTTTTAAAAACATCCAACAAGCACATACTACACTGCAATTCACAGTTCACTAGTTTCTAGAACACAACCTTGTGCTCTATATAGACAGTAAATACTTGCTCTAAAGCTTCAAAGCTGCTTCAAAAGGTTTACAAATATACAACGCACGAATGCACAATGAACAACCCTTTTTATAATAACCGGCCGTGTGCCAAATAGTAGACTTAATGTGTATAAAGTGTGTAACAGCGTATAATGTAGGAATGTGCAGCGAACGATACAACTTGCGAAACAGCCGTGTGTAATTAGTAGATTCCTTAATTTAACAACCTAGTGTATACAAAGAGTGTACGAACGTACAATGAACGAGACAAACGTAATGTTGGTACGATGGCCCAGAAGGTTCACAGTCCAGTTTTTATTTCATCGTCCAGTCGACCTAGTTTTTAACAGTCAAGCCTAAGTTCTTGCAGTCCAGTCCTAGACGTCCTAGTTGTTTACAGTCCAATCTTAGTTTTTTACAGTCCAGTCCTAATTTTCAACAGTCCAGTCTTAGATTGGACGTTGAAATAAGAACTGGACGATGAGCCCTCTGGGCCATCGTATGTTGGGGGAACATTAGTAGATTGGGACAACGGGGATGTAACGGACGCCTGGTAACGTAGGACTAACCCGCGTTTTTCCATCGTTTCCAGGGGTTGATCAAAACAATTGCCTACCTGCCGGTTTCTTCGTTTTGATGGTTCTTGCTGTGATTGGAGACAAGGCTCGTGAGACTCGTGGTCTCCTTGCTACACATGGAGTATCTGGGTGCTAACCGATCATCTGTGGCGCCTTTATTGCAGTGTGTGTTGTTTGATTTAGCTTCATCCAGCGCCCAAGCGATGTAAGGGTTGTCCTGAATTAAGAGCATATAGCAATGACGCCAATATCTTAGTGCTGATAACGATAACAACGATACCTTGACATCAAAAATGACAGCAGTAACGATAACACTCTGACAATAACAAATATGACAACAACAAGGACAGTGATAATGACAATTTTAGATTTACAGTGATAAAGATAACGATATTAATAATTAGAGTAAACGTGACAGTGTGTATACGGGCGTCTTCTTTCTATTCGACATGCTCTTCCAAAAACATTGGTTGAATGCCCGGAACAGGACTCAAAACGTCTCCAAGGCTCTAGTCAGTCGTGATAACCACTGCACCACCGGGAAAAACCATGCTGGCAACTTGGATGGTCCCTGGGATCCTTTTTTTTTACTAGAGTAGTCTGCCTGGAAATACGTCAGGTTCGAGTCCCTTCGGGAAATTCAACCAATTTAATCGGAAGAGTACATCGAAAGGAAAACTGAAAAAGATGCTCATATATTTATTTGTTCGATTGCTTTCATTGTCTCCTTTATTTTTTCTTTCTATAAGAAAGTGACAGTGGCAATGGCAGTTGTGAACACAGTACCAGTTGCGGTAAAGTGACTGTTGAAAGTTTAATACTAGTACATTTTGGAAGTTGCACCGACATTTGCACCAACTACAATAGTAAACATGACAACGAACATCAAATGGGCTGCCTGCGCAGATAGAGCTACATTAAAGCAATGAAACTTTTAATCTGGAAGGAATCCAAGTCAGTGAGGTCCGAACGGCAAGTTATGGACCGATTATTTTATTGTTCTTGTTATGGCTCATGCGCAAAGCGCTTGGGACATGGAAACAAAGAAGGGAAAAACAATTAATGTACATAACTCGCTGTACAAACCTAACAAACGAGGCTGATAAAGTGTGTGTGTTTGATCGATACGATCAACCACAGCATGCTAAATCAGTCAGCCACATCCATGATCATGCACTACCTCAAGTATTTACAAAGTATTGATAAATATCGGCTTTTCTTGATATGAAAAGGTTTAGTCACACCAACCTTTGTGGCGTTCTTTTCCAAGATCTTTCCAATATGCTCTCTTAGCGCTTGAAATGTTGGTCGGTTTAGAGGTTTTTGATCCCAGCAGTCTTTCATTATGGCATAGACCTCGGGAGGGCAGTGTCGGGGCTTATTCATCCTATTGTTCTCGCTGAGGAAGTCAAGGAAGGCTTCATGGCCTAAACCCGGGTATGGGATCTGACCAAGAGTGAAGATCTCCCAAAGAACAATGCCAAACGACCAACTGTAACATTACAAAAGAGACAGCATTGAAGCAATGCATACGTAGTTATTTATACACCCCAACCCTCTTTGAAAACGCTGTGCCTTTTGGATATTTTGAATGTATCACATAGAATCCTTATAGATTACCCAAAACCTGTAAATAACACAGTATACTACTAACCGCTGGAACTGAATAAAAGGTCAACTGATTAGTTTGCTGTAGTATCGGTTTTAAGAAGAAATACAAGTGCAAATACTTACACGTCGCTCTTCTCTGTGTAAACTCCGTCGAACAAAGACTCCAGCGCCATCCATTTCATTGGCAACAAGCCACCTGTGTGTTTGACGTACTCGTTGTACTTGTAAACATCCCTCGCAAGACCAAAATCAGCAATCTTCATCACATAATCTTCTCCAATCAACACATTACGAGCTGCCAGGTCTCGGTGAACGCACTAAAATGAGAAAATGACTGAATGACAAAACAGTTATATTGAGCTTCGTTGTCACAAAATATTGTGATTGTCGCGTAAAAAAGTTATCAACCGATTTAGCGCGTGTTGGAAGATATGTGATCTGCTGTTTACGATTTACATCTTTGCAAACGTGCATGCAAATTTGTAGGTAAAACATTGTCGTACGCACTATTGAGAACTCTCCAAAGTGCGTCTTCACTATATATGTGTTTGATTAGTGGCAGGCAAAAAAAATTTCACAGCCTATCTTTTGATTTCGTTAGAATTAGATGGAGGGGGAGGGGTGAGGGATGGGGTGGGGTTAGGTAGAGGAGAGAGAAATTGCATATACAACAACAACAAGAACAGCAACATTTTATCAACATAACACATACTGTTACAAGTTTTTCGTGCCAACTAATAACTTGGCTAATCGAGGCGGGCGTGTCAAAATGGCAAGTCTGGGAAAGTAAAGAAATACACTGGAAACATGGAACATGATATCTTTCCAAGAAAATCTTTCGTTCAACCCTCCTAACCTTAAGTCTACTTGACTGTCGGATAGCTACGTACCGCTTGGTATACCTTCTTAGAAGCAAGAAATTCCATTCCTCTAGAAATTTGATGAGCAGCCATCAGCAAGTCAACAAGTGTGTATTCTTGCTTTGGATCACCAACGGTCTTTGTCCACGTTGGACGAAAGATAGTCCGCCGTTCACGGAGAAAAAGCAACAGGTTCCCGTGCATAGCGTATTCCATGATTAACAGCAAGTTTTTCCCTTTAGTGCATACACCAAGAATGTTGACGATGTTTGGGTGTTTGCCAATGCTAATCATGATGCTGATTTCTGAAGCAAGATACTTGTAATCGTTTTCACCAGCGTTATCTAAAACATGATAAAAGAGATTGTGATTTGTAATGATCAGATTGCTTAATCGTTGACATTCGGTAGCGGCAAGGTACCTTAGAAGGGAAAAGAAGGGAAAATATGAACGGATAGAAAACTACGAAGGAAAAAAACATTGTAATGCTAATGGAAACAGAACTGAAACAGAGAACAAAAAATGACAAAGAATCTACAGCCTAAAAACCACACCAAAAATTAAAAAAAATTAAAGACAAAACTGCAAAAATAACCCTAACCAGCTGAGGTCAAAGGAAAACACTAAACCGGCTTAAGGTAGATAATTTACATTAGGTAAGTTAAGCAAAACATGACTCGCTTTTCTTCGTGCACTCTAACCTTTTAACATCTTCACAGCCACAGTGGTTTTGGGGAAGTTCTTGTTGCCGGAATGGTGTTTCATTTTTGAGTCAGTTGAGCGTTGTGATTTCGAGCAACGTTCTGTTGCAGCAGAGTTCGTGTCCCGAGGATCCGAGGCTAACACTCCGAATGCTTCTGCCTTGACAACTTGGCCAAACGCACCTGACCCCACAATCTCTCCGAGAATCAGCTGATCTTCTCTCCACTCCCAGTCGGGGCCATATTCACATGGCATCTCGTTAGCTTGCTCCATCATGATGGAACAGTCAGTATCAACCTGGAGAGAATAATGTCTAGTTTACAAATCAGTTGCGAACCAAGCTCTTTGCCCAGAATTGTGCCAGCTATTTACATATTTTTGTCTGTTTAGGAATGAGTGGCTGAGTTTTACTTTACAGGATAGTCGATTCACTAACGAATTAGGTTGTTGCCTGGCAATAAAGGTCCTGTACCAACTTATTAATAAAGTACTTATAACTAGAAGTTACCAATGGTAATGGTTAAGTGCTAGAAAAGTTGTGTAGGTCCGGTTAAACGGCAATAAATCGAGATATTTTAATTTTAACGTATCAAGTGCAGCATCTTCAGTCCCAAAATGTGTATAGATTAGTAGAAATTGAATGTTAGTATTTTTATAAAAATGTTTGAATAATCTTGAAAACTCATTAAAATACTTAAGGAAATAAGTTACAGTGGTGGAAAAAATACTGATATTATAATCAACCCTTATTTCACAAACGCGCGTTGGAAATGATCATTAGATTTGAGCTTTTTGATAGCGGCATAGGTGCTGAGGCAATTGCGCCTTAGAGGCTCATCACGAGTTATTCACTTTACTTTAGACTTTAACTATTTATTCACCTGGTAATCGTTCGTTTCCGCTCTCATGTGTTCAAGATTAGTCTTCTTTTTCTGTAGGCGCTTTGCAAGGCAGGTGACGAAGATCACCACAAGGACAAGAACCACAAAAGCCAGCACACACACAATGACAGTTGTGTACGAGGCACGGGGCACCGCTTTCAGAACTCCTTGATCCTCTGTGGTACACACACAAAAAGATCGCGATATATTATTACTTCTGTTTTTTCTCCGAAGGCGTATGTTTCGTTTCAGTTAGCACAAGCTGGCTTGGGAGAAAGGGGGAATGGGGAATGGTGGGGGGATGGGGGGGGGGACTTTGAAATTTTGACTATATTTACATCTTCTGGGCCATGAATGGTATAATGAGCCTTACCACAA
>JAOBRG010366471.1:0-12126 GCA_027574985.1 Umimayanthus nakama | reverse complement strand
GATTCTAAAGTTTTGAGGTTTTATTTTTGGCGCGTGCAAGCGGACTAGGCAAACAAGGCAATCAGGGGCGCATAAAAACAAGGATCACCGCCTTTTACAATTAAGGAGGGGGTGCTCTTCCCTCATTCATGAATAAGGTTTCATTTTTCTAGATGGGGCCTCCTTGTGACGTCCGCCAGTAGTCAGTGCATTGTTAGCTTCACTACGTCTCGTTCGACTACACTCCCTTTGTTTTGTAGAAGAAAATGCCAAAAATTAAAAAACGTTCTTAGAACATACTGAGACTGGAAAAAGTGACGAACTTTTATTTTTGACAATTCTCAGTCATGGAAGGTTTTTTTCTCGGTTAATGTTCATTTTAATGTTCATGTTAATGTTTCTTCCTTGCCGTTCTTTGTATCAGCAAACTCAAAAAAAGCGTATTTGTGCTCCGGCTGGTTTGTACGAATGAAAAAAACAACTGCACACCCATGACTAACAATCTTCAAAATTCACATTTAAGACCATTCTGCTTCAGATCAAAAACAAGACGTCCTTATTAAAAATGAAAATTGTGTACAATAATTGTTGCTTGATAGGGTTTCTCAAGTCAAGGCAAGTCTTGTCTTAAAAGCCCAGGCCAGTGGTTCGTCACCCTTTGTGGGCGTGTTCACAACAATAACAACATCAACCAATGGCGGATCCAGGGGAGGGTGGCTGGGGGGCCTGTGCCCCCCCCCCCTTTTTGGAATTTTTTTTCTTTTTTTTTGCAAAAGCGAAGTTTACTAGAAAAAAATTAGTACTAAACGAGTACAAAATTTGTCTCAAAATGCTGGAAACGGCCATTTTGCAGACTCAGATTTTCAAAAATTTCTAAGGGGATATGCTCCACGACCCCCATAGAAAGGTCATGCCTTCTGCGCTCGTTGATACCCTCACCTTTTGAAAATCCTGGATCCGTCCCTGAACAGCAACAACAACAACAATTTTTATTTGCACTCAGTATCACAAAAATAATAGACATAAGACAAATAAAAGGGTATGAGCGCTGGGACTCCGTGGATAGTACAGAAACTAATAAAGTCTGGAGTCCCATCATATGTCAGTTTAAAAAAATCGAAGTTTAGTAACAAAGATAGTGTGGTAAAGTTTACAATGCTGTTGGAAACCTACGGTAGGTAAAGATAGTTATCTAAAGTGGTCGAGTTCCATCGCAAGCGAGTAAGAGAAGTTTTGATTATGCTAAACAACCTTTGATTTAAGTTGAACTGTTAATGTTGGATTAAGTCGAGTTGATTGTAGTTTTTCTAATTGCTTGGAAACCAAAACAGAAAAAGACGCAGAGTATGCCGGACATGTGATCTGGACTTGAATCAAAATAAATAGACCCCTTTCGAAATAAGCTTCAGTTCCTGCGGACAGAAAACTGTATGCGCAAAACTTGGCACGAAGCCTAGACTTCAGGTACTTGTTCGCGGGAACTAAAGCGTAATTCAAAAGTGGTCAATTTGAGTAAAGCACATTTTGAGCCCCCTTTTGGATTTGTTTTCCCTTTTCTCAGGCTCTTAGCGTGTTGGAGGGAATCATATGGAAAGACCCCGTGAAGAACCTTCACGACGGGTTGCTGTTTAACCTTTGCACCATTTACGAACTGGAGTCTTCGTTCAGCATGCAGAAGAAAGAGAAACTGCTGGAACTGGTTGCAAAAAACAAGGGTGACGGCTTCAACGTGGGCTGTTTAAAGATCGGTTAAGGCTCTTTTGTACTAGGTTTGACGCATCCCAGACGAAATTGCTGTCTCCACAATTGGTCCCCATCAGCTCGCCAACAACAAATAAGGAAAAAAGAACCTCTTTCGAATTACGCTTTAGTTCCTGCGAACAATAACCTCAAGTCGAGGCTTCGTTCCAAGTTTTCATACATTTGCTGTATTTTCCCGCACGAAGTCTCGACTACAGGTTATTGTGCGCGGGAACTGAGCGTAATTCGAAAGTGATCTGTTGTTTACGACCACCGAAACAGAAAATCAAATGTACATATGTTTAACAATTATTCCATGGACGCATGTTGGCTACGAGCTTTTAGATAGCGGACGAGGTGCGGAGTAGAATAATTGTTTTATTAAATACCAAACACTGGATAAAAATATCTCGAACTATGTTTTCTATGGACTCGAGTTTTTGGCCTTCTTGTGTGAAAATTTCCTTGATAAAACTGCTAGTTTCCCGATTTGGACAAATTACAGTATATAAGATTTATACCGTGAGTAGAGAGCCAATCAGATTACCGGAAATTCAATATCCAATGTTTGGTATTTAATAAACCAATATGGACCTAGCCTCGTCCTTTTTTTGAAAGGAAAAGCTTAGCAACTAGGCCAGCGGAGCGAGTCGACGAAGGATGACTGAGGACGAGGCTAATATGAACCATGTTTCTTCTATCGAGTCCTGAGCTTCTATTAATGTACACTACAGGCAGTCCCTATTCTTCCCCCTACCGCGGCTCGAGAAAAAAGTCTACTGCTAACGATTCTTCCAATAGGCCTCCAAATCTTATAACAGTAATAGGAACTACACATATGTCAAGCACAGGCTAAGACGGATGGCTTGTTTTCAAGGACGATGGAAACTCATAAGATTTTAAGGTGGTGAAGCGATTTTCCTGTTCACTCATTGGTTGAATTATTAACTAGCATAGCACAAGCTCCCAAGTGTATTGCTCTCTCGACAGGTGTTTTGTCAAAAGAACTGTGTTTTCTAATAAAGTGAACGAAACCAAATTTTAAACCGACAGTTTTGTTTATACTTTGTATTTGTTGATACTGCAGGCAAACGATTTAGCGCTGTTGAGGTTTTCAGATTTGAAGACACACTGATGCGTGATTAAATTTCCAGGAAACGTACTAACTTGCTGTTTCGGAAAAAAAGGTTTCCCACTTTTTTCTGGGGGAGCTTGCTCCTACGCCCATTTCACCCTCATCCCCCCCTCCCCCACCAAGCTTACCTGTTTAAGAGAATGAACAGACGCTGTCAAAGCCAGAGCAGACAGCACTACCGCGGACTCTGAAAAAGTCTGAATTTTAATTTTGATTTTTTGTTCAAAAAAATAACCTTTTCTCTCAAGGTCGAGGTCCTTTAAGATTGTTTACATGTAGAAAGGTTCGTTTACTCTCCTTGTCTTGAACCAAAACCACTGTTGCATGACTGTAAAACAGAAGTTAAGAGTTACATAAGTTGGCCCATGTTGTTCTATTTGAATAAAAAATTGGAGAAAATCAAGTTTTAAGTTTTCCAAATTCGGGTCTAAAAAGTTCTAAGTCAGTCTGCGTTGCTAGCTGCAAAGGGTGTGATGTTAAAACGAGCACAGCTAACCAAGGCGGCGGTCTTCGATGGAAGATCGGAAAACTTTTGTCACAAGTTTACGAAAGCAGAAAAGTTTTAAAAGTGTTAGGATTTACACGCCTACTTTGGCTGTTAAAATGAGATTTTGAAGCGCCATCTGAGAAAATCATCAGTGTTCGTTTCTTTCGAGAAACTAAGCGTGCACAGTTCTCTGACCGGTCATTTTCAACTAATGACTTTGTAAGTGTATAAACCAGTTACTATCTTCTAGCAATAAAAGGTTAAGATTGTATATCGTGAAATGACAAGACTATTTCCTTCATTGCTAAATCTTGACTTGTTCAATTGTGTAGTTTGATCAAAAAGGGTTGATTTCTAGGTTGGATCAAAATGGGTTGATCTCTAGGTTTTTGGCAGTGCAAGGCAGCCTGCGAACAGGCTCATTTTGCTGCGCAGGCTAAGTACAAGGTTAAAGGAGTTAAATGCCGATGTTTCGAGAATCAGAGCAAATTCAAGAGTTTTGCTAAGTTAGAGTCTTGGTACATCCCTAGCGCCAGAGCCCACGTGTTGCCGGTCAGCGCTATCGACGTCAAGCATGCCCAAATGAGAACAACTCTTGGTCGTGATTGGAAGATCGGACGAGAAGTCAATCTCGTTCCCAGGTCCTCGGTATTTTTCAAAATGGCGGCTTTGTTTGTCAAGATAAGGATCAACACTGGATCAATCTAGAACTAATTACAACAAAAGGTTTTTTTGCGGATTTCCCATCCACGGGGTCACTTGAACGTCGTATAAAAAATGTATCAAAATCTATCTTTAGGAAGTTACTGAAGATCGTGGCTTTAAAACACTGGGTTTCGTTCTTGCATGGAAACGAGGCTTGGAACAAGCTTTTTACTCTCAAGCGTACTTTTTAACAAAAGCATAAATGAAAAATTATCTACACACGTAACTGAAACATTCAACAAGTAGTACTTTCAATTCCCATCAAACGTTCCTGCAACTTTGCTAAAAACGATTTTTATGAAAAATCCAAGATGGCGGCTATAATGACGGATCCCCACCTCTCCTTATTTAGTGCAAATGGCTTAGCCGTTGCAGGGTTAACCTGTGTCATTTCTTACAGGTTTCATTTTTGCGCTTTTTCGCCAATGAACCACAATAAGGAGGTCATCAACATGATTTTTTCAATTAGATGCTCACTAGATTAATTGATTTGACAGGAAAAGACCCCTCTTTATGGCCACTATTGAATCTTTTTCAAAGGACAGAACCAGAAAACTGTAACTTTACGTATACTTCTTGCACGCTGCTGATAAAGTCATGTCCTGTGCTGTGGGGAAGTACTCTTATGGTCGTAAATGACGACCATATTCCCGTAACATGTATTTGCAGTATATTTGGCAGATTCGCTTACCGCTACGTGTTGTAAAATTTCGGTCTAGACCATTGAAGGAGTGCGAGGTAAGCGCAGTTGGTTAGGTCTCTGACTCCCAACCATGAGGTACCAGGTTCAAACCCCCGGCCTTGCCGAGGATTGAACATTGAGCGACCTTCTTTTGCCACAGTCCGCCAGTGGACAGGGATATTAAGACGTTACTCTAGTCGATATCCTGACGTTCTATCAGGGTTCTTTTTAAAAAAGTAACCCACACATTGTCGATAAGAGTAGGCTAATGCCGGTTTTGTGGATTGTTAATGGAGAGCTCAATTCAGTATCTCAGGCAAAAAAAACATTGTAAACCGCTTACAGCGGTCTGGCTGAGATCCTCAACCACCGAACCCTGCATTTGTCGTAAATAGGATGCTGAAAAGCCCTGCAGGGAGACCCTGAAAATGAATGTGTGAATGCACGGATGCGGTTAAGCAGAACAAGGGCTTTGGGCAACATTTAGTCTAAAAAATGGTATCTGCTAAATATGGCGTATACATATCTCAACTGGTGAGGTATGCAAGAATTTGTAGCAGAAAAGAAGACTTCATATATAGACACCGGCGTCTGACTTTGAAGCTACAACAACAAGGCTACAAGTATCAACAACTCATGAAGTCGTTCATCAACAAATTCTACAGACGTCACACAGACGAATTAAAGAAGTTTGGAACATCGCTGATGGAGCTACGATCATCTTTTTGAAAAGAAGTCCAAGTTGAACATATATCCTATTAAATTATTTTTATTACTGTTGTGTGCGTGTTTTGTCGCGCGCGCATTTTCTTATTCTGTTGTTCGCGCGTGCTTATATCATTGTGTTGTTTTCTGACGTCGGACGCTAGCTTTTTGTTAACGGTTACAACGGTTATTTTCCTTACTTGTACTAACGTTTATTCAGTAACTGTGCTCACATGGTGGGTGGCTCCTCCTAAAATGGTCTACAATCGGTATATTTAATGGAGCCGAAACCAATTGTAGAATTGCACACGTATTAGGTATCCTACTGATGAACAGTTACTGATTTGCATTTCATTTCATTTGAGAAACATCATAATAGTCTGTACAGTTTCAAAACAGGATTCTGCGTCAGGAACTTCATCAAAGGTGATTTAAACATAGCTCATTCCTAATCCAGAGTTGCACAGCATCATCAATGGCGTTCATGCTGATGCTTCTGTACAAGCAAAAATTTCTGGATAAAAATTGGTTCAGCAATTGCTTTATCTATGACAGGTCAGTCAACAGACTTATGATGAACTTTACTCGCAAGTCATCGTCAGATGTCATTTATTTGTATTACACTCTTTTTTTTATTGAGAAACCAGTTAATTTTGGTTGGGCCTGGGGTTGTTCTTAAGTATTTCCATACATTTTCTTATAATTTTAGCCAAATTTCAGCATCACTGTTCTTAATAAGTTTGTTCTTATTAAAAAAAAGTGCATATGTTGCCCAATGAACTCGTAGGTCCAACGGGTGACATGATAGACGGTAGCGTGCTGCTTGACTGCATACAATGGCAAACAGATTATCCTAACATATAGGATTAAGCAAATATGTCAAATTTACTGAATGCGACGGGAGGGTATAGCTGTCTTTTATGGCAACAGTACTTTCCGGCAGCATACTGAGGACAGGACTAACCAGCGGTGTGCAAGAACTAAAATTACAGTATTCTGGTTCTGATATTTGGAGAAGTATGAAAGTTATCATAAGGTAGCTAGTTTGTTTAGTGAGCTTCTAATTTAAAAGCTGATGACCTCTTTATCGCGAAAGATCAGCAAAACAAGGACAGGCAGAACCTGTTGGAGATGACGTCGATTAACACTAGAACGGTCAAGCCATTTTTCACCAACCAATCAGCTTAAAGTTCCCAATGTTCTCCTTTCTCGCTGCCATCTTGGATTTTTTTAAAAATATAGCAAAATTGCAGGATGTTTCTGACTAGTATTTAAAATACTGCTTGTCGATTAATTCAGTAATGTGTTGGTAATTTCAGTAATAGTTTTTATACAATTGGGTCTAAACACTAAAAAGTTTGTTCAAAGCCTCATTTCATGCAGATGCAAAAAACCGCGATTTTCAGTAGCTTCCCGAAAGTGAATTTTGATACATTTTTCATATATTTTTCGAGTTGCCCCAGCTGTGGATGTGAAATTCACAAAGAGACTTTTTGTTGCAATTATGCACCTATCAGTGGTTAGCCCAGGTTAGGGGGAGGGGGGGCGGTAGATGTGGGGTATTTGATCAAACTTGTTCTCCCGAAAGTTGGGAGTTTGACTGGAAAATTCGTCCCCATGGTCGGAAGATTTGAATGTGCAGAGGAAGGCAGCCCAAAAGAGGAGAAAGGCGTGCTGAAAAGGAACTGTTTTATGTAGTTGTTTTATGAACAGCCGTCTTATACTATTGGTTTCTTAGGTTTGAGTTTTATAATAGGACTCATGCTGCTGTGCTGCGAATTCCTTAGTATTTATATTAAAATAAAAGCCTAAAATATTCTGTAAAATAGGAAAGCGTACATTATAGATAACAAGAAAATTTACAGAAAATTGAGCAGAAATTTTGAGTGGGGGTATTTGATCGATTTTGACCAAAATTTTTGTCCCTAGGGTGGGGAATTCGAAAAAAAATGTCGCAAAATGTCAAATACCCCACGTCTGTTCCGCCTCCCCCGCTCCGGTTAAACATTGATAGGCGCATTAAATCTAGGTTGACCCATTTTTTTTCGCTAAAATGCCTGGACTAATAGTTGGAGCCAAAGTAATAAAAATGTTGCTAAAATTATGCTATATTTAACGTAATAGACACCTTGTTTGGACAAGTTAGAATACATATTGTACAGCAGTTTCTTCAGTCCGTATCGAAACGTTCCGAGTATTACAACAAGATGATGAGGTACTTTTCTGTCTAGTCTACGTTAATACAAATTATAAGCACAATAATACAATGAAAATTTGTCCTTCACAATCTAGTTCTACTGAAACTATAAAATGGAACATGTACAATAGCATTATTAGCAGTTCTTAATATCAAAAGAAGGTTTGTATAACTTACAAGGGAAAAAAAGTTTGAAACTTGAATGAAAATTACGAATTCAGTTTAATACCTTATTTCAACAGCACTGGTGTTAGAATCCATGCCCAATGAGGCCGCTGAAATTCCAAAACGGGCAAAAATTATTTTATTACCGTTAATTGTTTTTTTTATTGCAGTCCAACTATTTGGCTCCCGAAGTGTCGCACTGCAATAGGCGCACGATTGATGGATCACTCTTTGCCCCTTCGATAAACTCCGCCAGCGACAATTTTCCATCTTGGTTCTTGTCCATCTGTTTGAAGATCTTGTCGGTCCGTTTCTCTGGTGTGCTTTCATCTTCTGGCATCTTCATCACAGACCCAACCATTTTATAGATGGCTTGTACAATTTCTAACATTTCCTGACGAGAGATGTAACCATTGCCATCTAAATCATACATGCTAAAAGCCCATTTTAACTTCTGCTCCAGTTTTCCCCGGGAAGTCACCGATAGCGCGCAGATAAACTCTCGGAAATCGATCGATCCGTCGTTGTTCGAGTCGAAAGTGCGAAAAACGTGTTCGGCAAACTTCGACGCGTCTCCATAAGGGAAGAAATTGCCGTAGATTTTCTTGAATTCCTCGACCGTCAAGGTTCCGCTGGGGCAGTCCTTGAGAAATCCCTTGTACCACTCTTGTAATTCATGATCGCTAAACTCGGTTTGTTGGCGCAGATCTCCGAGCTCTTCGGGCTTGAGTTTGCTATTCTGCTTCCCCATATCTTGCTATCCTCAAACTAACGGGAAGAGAAGTAACCACTTAGTGAAATACAGTAACTCTGAACAGTTATTAAGTTTGTGGTTGGGTGATCGTACGGGGTTTAGGGCCGTTTAGGTAGTCAGGATTTTTAAGTGTTTGTTTTTATGGAGAGTTCATTCACTTCTTGTAGAGAGATTGGGACGTATTAGTGAGTAGTATATCGAGGTAAAACAGAAAGGGGGCGGGCCCCCTCTCTGCTACGCCAGTGGGGTTTTGTGTACTCCTGAGGACTGTTGTTGGGCGAGACTGACATTTGGACAACCTGTGCGGAATTAGAAGTTATCTTCAGAGTAATTCTTAGGTAGGTTAGACAGTTCATAATTAATATTGTCTGATCGGCCTAAGAAAAGGGTTGTCTTTAACTATATGAACGAAAGATCCCATTGGATAAAAGACAATATATGTAACCCAAACCCAATTGTTAAAGCGCACAAACCTTAACAAAGAAAGAAAGAAAAAAACAAAGAAAGCGTGTTCGTACAGTTAAGCCTTACTGTAAAAAAACGTTGATCCATAAAAAAATATCTTCCATGCAAATGATAAGGGGTGTTAGCATTTGCTTAACAAGTAGATAACACTTTACACGCGCCCTGATTGGACAATAATTATCAATTAGTCGCCGAAGGCGACGTGAATATCGGCGATCAGTCACCGAAGCGATGTCGAGGTGAGTATCGCGATATTTATTGAGCTTTAGGTGACAAATTGTTTTAGCATAATTGCACTGGCGATTATTCGAGAAAATAAAACAGAAACAGCAAATTTTTTAAAAATATTTTCTTTCGCATTAAAAAAAAACCCCACGCGCCTAAATATGCTTTGCGCGCGCGTCTTTGCTATTATCACCTAGCGATGGGCCGATAATTGATTTATAGGTTTGTCACTAAAAGACTTTTCCAGGACCATCTAGGACCTTTTCGGGCAAATACAAGGGCCTTATGTACCAAATAAAACTTTCTATGCTAAAATGTTTTATCATACTGTACATTAAAGCCTGGTTAACACTAGTGAGATAAGCACAAGCACAAACGCCAGGCATACGCACGCGCAGAATCAGTCCCCTCTACGAACCAAGCCATTTGTGCGCGTGCGTATGCCTGGCGAATGTGCATGTGCTTATCTCACCAGTGTGAACCAGACTTACCTCAGCAATGAGCTTTACAAATTTGCTTCTGGAGAAAAATGGAGCCTCTGTTTTTGTTTTCACACATTGTCACATCAAAGGTACTATACATTCGGTTATAACAAACAAGTCAATTTGTAATTTTTTGCCGTTAAAAGTAAAAAGCTTTGCCCATTCCAGGATTTTCAAGGACCGCAACCCAAGTTCAAGGACTTTCCAGGGCCTGGAGTTTTCTTTTGCCAATTCAAGGACTTTCCAGGACTGTTGCCACCGTGTTTAAGTATGAATTGATTTAAAGAATTTCAGTTATAAATGCTCTAAAATAGTAGAAAAAAGGCTCGTATCTGACAAAAAGCGCTCGTACCGTCGCCAATGAAAGTAAGTAGCGGTGAATATTTACCCTCTATTGTCCAATCAGAGCGCGCGTTAAGTGCTATCTACTTGTTTGGCAAATACTAAATTCCACTATACACCTCTATTTTGGGGAGTATGTTAATTAGCTCGTAACAGAGACTGTTCTTAGCTTGTTCTTAAAACTAAGTTGAGCAAATGTAAGCCTTGGTGTTCGTGGTCAAGTTTGTTCTTGTAACTAAAAACCTGTGATGCAAACTTACGTTGAAATTACTCGAAGTTAACCCAAAACGTACAACGTTCAGCATAACAATTGAGACATGAAAATGAAATTTTAAACTCCGTTTGAAACTAGCTTGGAAGCGGTGCTAAGGGAGCGGACGGTAAACCAAAGTAAAAGAGATAAAACGTGGGATCAGGAGAGGCAAGAATCGTCCTTTTTTCATCTCCAGAATTCCTCAGCTTCTGATTGTTTTAAGAAAAATAATGACTCTGTAAAACATGAACCACTCATAGCCACGTGATCACCATCAGGTGTTGCGCTGGGCGGTGAAGGGAATTGGAGGTGAAGTCTCGTACCTCGACAGTGCACTACCTTTTGTATCAATGCGACAGTAACTCCAAAAAAGTGAGGTTTCGACCGACGCGAACTTTGAACTTTCTAACAGTAAATAACTTAACCCTACTACAAACTTTAAAATTCATCCATAATTGGCATAAACAGACTACCAACTATCTTCCAGATACATTTTCAGTATGCCAGAAACGTACGCACGCACAGCACTCGATACTCCTCTAAAGACAATCTCTATAAAGGCCGCTATCGAACTGAAACAGGCAAAAAACTATATCTTCTAAGGCTTCTGAACTTTGGAAAAGAGTTCCTTTCCATCTAAAAATCTTAATTCCAACCGTTTCAACAAAGAAATCAAACACTTCATCTTAAACGAACAAGTTGGCTCAAACTATCCTAGCTGTATTTTGTCCGTCCGCTATGGCACCTGCCTATTGTTGCTTCGTAAACTTATTTCTCTATTTAACTGTATTTCCTTATTATTATTATTATTATTATCATCATCATTATTATTATTATTATTATAATTTATTTTGTGTGTGTGTGAAAGGCAGTAACGTTTCTCACTGAAACTTCAAAAGACTAGGAGTCTAACTCGAAAACCTAATAGTTGCTTTAGACCCTAGGCATTTCTAATATAAGTTTATGGAACAAAAATGAAAAAACCCATTATATTGAGATCAATTAACACTACTGAAATCTGAGCTTCTTAATACCGTCATCTAAAACAAGAATTCTGCCCGTTGGCGTTGTTCAGTACGGTGTCAACCTCGAGAATAACAGAGCGGCCGTGGTAATGAACAAGATCAATATTCTGTTGTTAGAGTTCACCAACACGGCGGCCGTGACGTCACATGTGAAACTCGCATCTAATTTTCCCGACAAACCAGACTGCATTACATTTATTGCTCTCACGAAACTTCTAATTTTGGATCATTGAATGAAGATGGGAAATCTTATGCAGTTGTAGCAAACGCCAAGTGCTGCGAATAATTTTGTCTCATCTATATTCCTGGGACCGGCTGTACGAGGAGTGGATAACTTTATCCAGTGGATAAATCCCTAATCAGCGTAGAAAATTTGGTCGGTTTCCAATCAAAATAAGAACGCGCCCATTTTATCCGCTGGATATTAGTTATCCACCGTTGGCAAAACCGGGCCATGCGATTTGTGTATCACGTGTACACGGTGCTTAATATTATCTCTCTGTTAGCTTCTGACGGCAACGAGTAAGCATCAAGCTGTGGTTGACGTTTTCAGCAACTCGAAAAAGCTTGAATCTAAAGGTCTCCCTGAACTCATTCGAGTCTCAACTAAATCTCGACACCACAGATATAATCAATATTATTAAATACCGAGCACTGGATATTGAAATTCCGGTAATCTGATTGGCTCTCTACCCACGGCATAAATCATATATACTGCAATATGTCCAAATATGGAAACTGAAAATTTTATCACGGAAAATCTCCCCTTAAAATGGCCGAAAACT
>JAOBRG010366460.1:0-12127 GCA_027574985.1 Umimayanthus nakama | reverse complement strand
GGGGTGGGGGGGGCAGGGCTGTCATATACTGGTCACGTGGAAGGTTATCCCAAAGGAGAGCATCACTATAGCTAAAGCTACACTTCAAGTAATCGGTGCGTCGCTTCGCAACGCACATTTTTTTTTCATAATTCCATCTCTTTTTTAATTTTTTTGGGGTGTTGTATTTTGTTTCGTGTATTTGTATTCGTGTGTGGTAAACCACTATAAAGCCAGCAAAATAACACTTCTGATCCTCTTCATTCTTCACCAGGAGCTGACCAGCGAGTACGATGAGAAGAAATCATCTTATGACAACCTGGCCGCCGGACTGGAGAGCAATATGTCTAAGTTAGAGCAGGTAAAACAGAACATCACTGTTATTAGTTCTAACCAAACAAATGATTAGAACTTCTCACGCGCTTTGATTGGCTGATCAGACACGGTATATCCTAGGATAACCACCTTCAGACGAAGTTTTCAAAAATGGCAGCTCGTTTTGCCACTGTCACGGAAGAGAAAACTTGTAAAATGAACGAACGAATCTGATTTAATATATGTAACATTAGTAATTTTACATGCTGTGTTAAACTGAAAAGTTCTAGTACTTCGTATGAGGCTAGTCTTGAGATGATTCCTGGAGAACTCCTGAATAATTGAGATAAGATTCCGAAGCATTTTGAATTTTTAACTTAGTGCGACCTTCTTTAGCCACACCGTCCGTGGACAGGGACGTTAAGCCTTTGTTCTAGTTTCTCAACGTTCTGTCGGGGACTTTAAAAGACCCATGCCCTTCTCTTATAAGAAGAAAAGAAGGTTTCTTTAAGATCGAGACTAAGCAAAACTTCTGCATTTATGTTTGGTATGATTTCATCATACACGTACTACTCGGGGAAATCTCATAAAAGATAATACCTCTGTGAAGTCTTGGGTTTTCGAAATTGTGAAGTTATGTGGATCCTGATTTGTTGCACATATGTGTTTGGATATGATATTTAGACACATCACCTTTACTCCTTGTGCAAATCCTGATCATTTTGGGTTGGTGAACTCAATAACGTCCTGTTCCTTTCTGCTGTAGGAGGTGAGAGCGCTGCGTGAAGAGCTGGCCCACGAGGAGAGCCGCTATCACTATCTACACTGCATGCTGGAGGTACAATAAAAACCTGCATAAATGAACAAGTGGATTGAGAACACTCAGGCTGAAACTTGCCTAAATTAGTACCATATACATAAGAGAACATTCAGTCTGAAAAATGAAAATTGTTCTTATATAAAGCTGGATGGCATGAGTACATTGTATACTGTTTATTATCAGCGGAGATTCTAGTTATGTATCGCCACACACCCCCCCTAACGTGGTATTGTTGCCATGGTGTTGAGGTTAGCTCCATCCACTAACAAATTACTAGTTGTACTTGAACATTATTTCATCTGTTCAGTGTTAGTAGTTTTGTTAAGTGTTTAATTTTTAGCAAAAAAAGAATACATTAAGAACACTTTCAGGCTCATTTTGCAGTATACTCCCGATAAATAAGAACAAGATCAGCCTGAACCCCCAAAACACGTGGTTTTTTTTGCGGGTTTTTACTGTATTGTGCTGTCTAACCTTAACCTGTATGGGGGGGGGGGGGTTAAAGACATTGGAACCCTAGCATTGCTAGAACCAAAACGTGTACTTTTGATCACTTCCTACAATTTTTTTTAAAGGGAACAATTAAAACACCCTCGCATGAGCTATAACGGTGTGTTCGGCACCAAAGGAAAAGGTTTTTCAAGCTGTTTGGGTCGGAAATTTGGTGTTGTCTGATGTTAGGTGTCCTTTTTGGACGAAATTGTAGTATGTGCCGTACGACGTGTTTAAGACATTTTGCGGCTCTGAAATTTGTCTAAATTATAATATCCAGTCTAATAATGGGTAGAGAAATTCGTTTTATTTGGTCTAAAAATAGGCCAGCAAACTGAATAGGGAGTACCTCAACCCTAGCGATTGCTCCAAATATCTGAGAAAATTGCAGCATTTTCTCAATACCTCCATATCTTCTAAAATAACATCACTCTAAATATTTCTCAATTAAATATTAACAGAATTTCGGATATTTCTTGGTAAACCTAGCTTTCATAACGTATTATTCATAAAGTTTTGCTTCTCTGTTCTGTTTAGGTCCTTGAAGTACAACAAAAGCGAATTGACGATGAAATGAAAGCGTATGTTTCATCAGACGCCGCAGAACGCAAGAAATCCTACAGGTTTGTTATTTTGTTTTGTATTTTCTTATCCTGTTTCTCAAGATTTGCCACAACACCAGAGTGATGGAAAAGAGTCCAATTGCAAATTTACGTTATTGTAGGAATACAGTAAAAGATTTATTATCGCGTTCAAAATCTACACATTTCGTAAATAAAACAAAATTTTTGGAAGTCTGTTAACACGCTTTAAATTAGCGCGAATTTTATTTTTTTGCGAGCAATGATTTGTACAACAATATGCGCCTTTCAATAGGCAAAACCACAATCACAATATTTCACCCCCATGTGTCTTTGTAATTTTACCGAAGTTCTCGTCTTTCATCAGTTTACAGGATTTAATTTAACATTGTTGTTTTAGCTCTTGATAAGCCATTATGTGTTTTTAATTTTAGAAATTTATTAAAGTAAACCGCCGTTGTATTTTCAGAGATCAATATACTAAGAAAGTTCAAGAGCAAGAAAACCTTGGCAAGGTAACTGGTGTAGACCCATATATTTTATTTATGCTGTTTTCCTATACATGAAGATCAATATGTAAACATTTCGCTAAATCTAATAATTACTTCTCATACGTTATTGTCGAACAACATTTAAAATAGTAATAGCTTTTCAGAGTATTTTCAAATACAATATAACAATACTTAATGATTCAAATCCCATTCTAGAATACTGCTCGATCCTGAGATAATTACTCGTTTATTTACCAAGTAACTTCCAATCAATGAGGACGTAAGACCTAACGAAACAATCCTGTAGAATAAGAAACGGACCAAGCAATGTGTCTGTATCTATATTTCTAACTTTAAACTAGGATAAAATATCGCGCGTGTGTTCCGATTGTCTAGTGGATGAAATGCTTATATGAGAGGCTAGAGTCACGTATGGCAACTTCTTTTTGTGAAAGCCTTAAGGCACATGCAAACGGACGCAACAAGTCTTAACATTGTTGCGTGTTGTTGGGAGTTTTTGGCCAACAATGTTGTGCCCGTTTGCAAGGGCCTAAAAGTTGACCGGTTTCAAACTACGCAACAAGTACCAACATTGTTGTGTCCCCATGCAAACGGACGCAACATGTTGCGCCCAGCAAGGTTGCCTCCGTTTGCATGGGCCTTTATATAACAACTGCTTGCGTATGATACTGTATCAATGTCTCTTAATTGTCTTCACAACCTCAGAAGTGTTCATACCACATTCTGAAGGCACTCGTAGTCGTTTTGTAGGGTTTAGTCCACATTTACTACATATACCGCTATACCTGTATTTTTTTAAACTAAGATGTCAGTTTTTATTTAACCTTTAAACTTTTCACAATAATATACATTAAGTACTACAGGTACTACAAGATGTCCTATACCTGCATTTACTCTTGTATCTAAACCCACATGTGTATCTCTAGGTCTCGATATATATCTCTGTTTGAATTATTATGATAGTACACGATTGTAATATTAGTGTTAAGTACTTATATGTTCAATATCAGCTTAAGATTGTGCCATCTCGTATCTTTCTTTTCCTGCAGAGTTTACGGGAGAAACAAAAAGCGGTGCGCGAAAGCCATGGCCCAAACATGAAGCAAATGAAAATGTGGAGTGTAAGTTATTGTAGCAAATCTATTACAGTTGAGGAGCTTCTGAGCAACTACTTACCCTCCCCCCCTAAGTCAGAGTTAGAGATTAGGGTGAGGCCTAGGGGAGGGAACGGGCAAGTGAATCGCCCACCAGAAACCTTAATTGATCCGCGATCTATCCGTCACAGGATTTTAGACATATGAAAACATCAAAGATATGCAGTTACAATATTCGCGGGGGTAAGAGATGAAGAGAAATTTTCGGGTAATTAAAAACACGATATTGGTTTGGGTTGGGTAAAAGAAAAAACTGTTGAAGTTCAAAGTGGAGTAAAAGAGTAATATTTGTGTTTCAGTATTTCTATTGGTGGAGTTGAAGAATGTTTTGTTTTAGAAACGGTTTGGGTCAAAAACTTTCTTGCCTTCTTCAATACTTTAAATTTCAGCCCGCAACCCGGCCGTAGATAATGTCCGTTCCCTTGTTCTTCCTTTTATAAGCAACAGTCTTAGAGATTCCATTCCTGCTAAAAAAATCTGTCTTCATGAGATTATTCCGATAGTTCAACTTATGTCTTTAAAATACAGAATAAACCAAGACTAAGATCTTACCATCAAAGACTCTTTATACTCTTGTAGTTTAGACAAGTTCATCTGGGAGAACGGTTTTTTGCTGGTTATGACACTTGTAGAAAATTGAGCTTCTATTCTACTCTGTTCTATTCGATTCGATTCTCATAACGGACAGATTTCGTTTTTGTTGAGGAACCAAACGACAGCACTGTACTGCTATAATTCTAAGGAGCAAGAAAAGCATTTTAAAAGTGTTTTATAATCAATCATCGAACTCAAAATCCCTTGGTGTATAACTCGACCAAAGAAATTCAACTGCATTAATTTATGTGGCAGGGGTCGACCTACAAAAATATAAAATGGCAAAACAGACTACAAGTTTTTCAAATTTTACTTTTGTACATATAATAATTTCCTCTTGCTTTAAAATTCTGTTTCACAGTGATAGTAGGTTATCATTCTAATTAAAACATAACTAAAAGTAAAACAAGGCAGTTGTCATGCTTCATACTAGCTGCGCTTGCTGTTTAACGATGTACTGCTGACCAAATAGAAACCGGAAGCCCTTGTACTCAGTTTCGCCTGTCGTCCTTCACACAATTTGCCGGGAAATATGTGCAGAATAACCTGAGTAAGTTTTAATTTCACAGATTTTAAAACTTTCACATTGTAAATCAATTTGATGAGAATTAAGTCAATTCGCAGAAATTTGCGAGTGATTGATTTTATTACTCGCAAAAATGGAAAAATCTGGAAAAGTCACTCGCATTTTTGCGAGTAGCGAGCGGCTAAATCGAGCCCTGTTTGGGCGTATTATTGTTTTTCTATAACTCGTCTGCCTTGCTTTAGCTACGAAACTCACTGGTGTCGTTACTGACTTCCAGGACCTTACCAAACTACTCCAATGCAAGAAAGACTGCATGCAGAGAGAGCAGCAACAGAGCATGCGCGGGAGCTCAGGCACAGCACGTGGACGAGGAGCACAGGACGGTGGTGAAGATGTATTGGTCCTGTAATGGCAGGATGCCTTGGTCCCATATTAGCGAGATGTTTCGTTTCATTTTAGCATTGTCTATTGGTTCTGTAATGACAAGGTGCTTTGGTCCTGTATTAGATAGATGTACCGTTCATTTTCAGCAATATGTATTGGTCCTGTAATGGCAGGATGCCTTTGTCCTGTGTTAGCAATATGTATTGTTCCTTTTTGGCTTTATCTATTGGTCCTGTAAGTTTCTTTTCAGCAATATTGTTGGTCTTGTAATGGTAGGATACCTTGGTCTTGTATTAGCGAGATCTATTTGTTCTTAGATCAGGTGTCGGTAACAGCTGTTGTACGAAACCCTATTGACCGAAGTTTATGAAACTATTTATTTGATATTTGATATGTTAAAGACAATTTGGTCAGTACTGCTTTGTGCACACAAAAAAGCGTTGGAAATACCGTTATGCTAAAACAGTGAAAATTTAGCTAGAAAGTGCAGTTTATGGCTTCAAAGAAATAGATCTTGTTCCCTGTATAGGAGCCTGAGAACGAGTAATTGCTTTGATTCCAGATGTGTATTGTGTGGCTGGACCCGTTTACGTGGGAATGTTGAGGCGATCGTGGTGCTTCTGCTCGTTTGACCAGAGCCTTTACCTGCACAACGTTCGTTATGACTACAGTTGGATCCCGATATTTCGAACCCGGATAAATCGAAACCTCGCTAGTTTGAAGTATTTTTTATTTCCCTTAAGACTTCGAATTATCGGAGTTCAACTCTAATGCTAGTGTACAACGTCCAGCAATCGGGTTGTTTATGCAAGAAAAAAACACGCAAATTACGTTAAACGTCGTCATGTATATGACTTGTGCAAAGCTTATGTATGCGTCTTAGCTTAGTCCCTTCTATTGTTGGACGAGGGTTTGAGCTGTTTGTGTATAAGACGTGGATCAGTTCACCTTCTAAACTTAGTCGGGCCTCTTTTTGTCTCGTAAAGACGGCCGTAGAGACTGTAACCAACATAGTTTTGATGAATTTAGTTCATCATGATGTACAAACCCAGTCTGAACTAAAAAATTCAAAGCAGCTTAAGATATTTTATTGTTGCAGTTAGTATCTATACTTCCTTCAACCATTTGGAACTTCTTTCGCATCTGGCAACTTTACCCTTTACGAATTTCACACACCTTTAATACTACCTCTTTCGCCAGGTAGGTGAGTTAACGGGTCCGCCTAGTCGTGGTCAAAAGCTAGCCCACCTTTACATGCAGTCTTGAAGACCCCGGGGTGACAGGGTTACCCGCCTCGGTGGGGTACCCAAATTTTCATGTAGATACTTTATATGAACAGGCGGGTAACCACACCTACCTGGGTCCCCAGCTCCATGTGAACAGGCCCTTAATATCAAAACAAAAAAGAGGAGGCTTTTCAAAGTTGTATGAGTTATCTGTGAGGTCAACTCTCCCGGCATTTACGGCGTCAGGAAACATTTAGTGAAAACACTCGTCTGCAGTGATCTGCGACACGCTGGGGGCATTCTATTTTATTCGTTAAATAACGTGATTTTAGCTATCCAATGATAAAGTTAGGGTCATAGGCGCCACCAGCAAATGTAAACACTTAATTGCAGTGTCTGCAGCATGTTTATTGTACATACCCCAGTCACTGCCCGAGCACTGTCTGCGACGCAGCTTTTGGCGCTTAAGGTATGGACGATATGCAAGTTACGAGCTTTGGAACTTTGTGTTATGTGTGGCAGTGTGTTAACACTCTGTAATACGTAGCGCGATGCACATTTACAAGTAATGTGAGAGTCGAGTCCAGCGGCGAGCATGAACTCCTCGGCCAAACTCTGGGCATTGGATGCACGTTGAGTCCCTTGGACAGGGCATTTGGCAGTTAACAGCTGCCCGCGCTCCTCCGGGCACTTGCAAACAACACAAAACTTGCTTTGAAACATTTCGTAATTTTGGACGGCGCTTAGAGTCGAGTCTCAAACACCCTCTTTGTGGAATAAGAAGAACATTAATTTTATAGACCTATATAATAGCTTTGTGTTTGTTCAGTCGGAGTGACTCATCTCGTTACCTATTTTATCAGTCAGTCAGTACAGTTCTATTGTACTAAACTGTTATTTTTTAAAAGTTGGCATTTATTTAATTTTTGTATATTGATGGGATGGACGTTGGGTGGCGGGACATTTGACCATGCTTTTCAAATGCCCGGGGATTTGCCGGGAGATGCATGCGGCTGGGATTGACTCGCACATAAATCTGCGAAACGAATAAGGCAGCTGCGTTGAAAACTACCACGTAAAGGCCGCGTTGCTTTTCATTAATTTGTGTAACAGAGTTAACTTTATTTCATTTTTTGAAAAACAGTTAATACAAATATCCTTACCTGCAATAGTGAGCATGGCTCTGACTCAAAGTTACCGTTCATGTTGGAACGGATCAAAACTTCGAAAATGAGATTTTCCCAGGTTATGAATATGCGCCAATGAACTTCTAGTAAAAAAAATGTTTTTCAATACGTCTAATAGTTTGCGAGATATGACGAACAAAATTTTTCACCGGAAGTAAAATTATATGACGCGCGGTTTTTCTCGAGACAAGTTTTGGCTCAAACTACGAAAATGTGAAGGATCAATGCTCCCTCAATTTTTAGTGTCATGCCGTCAAATTTGGCAAGTTGATAAAGTGGCAGGCGAAGACAATCTCACAAACTAACTAAAAATGGTCGACATTGAAACTGACAGCCGCATTGACGTCTAGAAATGAAATAAACAGTTCGAGTTATGATGTTCGCATTCTTTTACAAACTAAAATTTTTAAGCAATGTTTTCACCATCACATAGATAGTTTTATGAGCTTTCCATTGTTATAAAGGTTTGTGGGTGTCCGATGCGTATCAACAGAGTTACATACACCGCTCAAGGTGAACGGTAACCTTAAAAGCGGAAATGAATTTAATACAAATTTTAAAGTAAGTAAGGTGAATGTGTACTCTAGTTTAAGTTGACAAGTTAGAAAGTAGAAAGTTACAAAATAAATCATCTTCTTTAGAAACAAGTTTAAACAAAGCTGAACCATTTTTGTTGCAGGTCAATTGAAGCTAATACGGAGTTTAACATTGTAGTGTTTTCAAGGAAAGACATTCATAGGAAATGCTTTCAGTAGCTTTTAATATTCTCATTCGCCAGCACTTTTGCCCTACCTAAAAGAGCGAAACGATGTCAACCAGTTACGGCCTCCGCAAAACTGACATACCGTAAATGATCTATTAAACGTTTATTTAATTTTCGTACTAAAAGGGGGGGCGTATAATAGATACGACGCGTTTCTTAGAAGGGGCGTTTATTTCTTATCTAAAGTAACGCATTCCAATCATTATCACAACAAACTAACTGCACTATTAAACAGTAACAATTTTCACACAACATTTGCAGAAGCTTGCAAAAACAAGTGGTTTATATGCTCTTTGTTCTTGGGAAGACATCAGTTATGAAAAAAAATAATTTCATGGATTTATGTAACAAACGCCCCCCTAGAGGGCGTCTATTAGATACGGGGCGTTTAATAGAAAGGAGCGTTTAACCCAAAATTTTATTCAGAGGGGGGCGTCTATTAGATACGGGGCGTTTATTAGATCATTTACGGTATTTAAACATGTCAGAAGGTAAAAAGTTGGCGGATTTTTTTTGCAGACACACGCATTATTAATAAGAACAGTTTTACAAGAACGAGACTCAAATTTGGCCCAAGTTCTTCCTTTATTCTTCTTTTTACCACACTGAAACACTATTTTGTTCTTTTTTGTGTCCTCGCCACAAAAATGTTTCGGAACAGGAGTTCCCCCTTCAGCTAGTGAGTCAAGTTTGGCTAAAAATTAAGACAATCCAGGATTGGATTTGGAATCATAAATGCAAAGTTACTTTTCTAAATAAAACTCTATCATTTTGCACAAACCCGACTGTAACGGTTTGTTTTAAACACTTCAAATGTTGAGATCGTTAGAATTTCAGTTGCAATTTATGCGGCTTCATGATTTCAAGTTACGTATTTCTGTAATATTCTAGGAGTTATTTCTTACTGTTTTTGTTCTTATGAATACTTTTGACAATAAGAACAGCTTAAGAATAATTGAGGCTGAAACTTTCTAAAAAGTTAAGAACAATGAGACTCGGCCAAAATGTATTGCTTCTTTAAAAAAAAGCATGTACATGTACCGTATTCGCAAATAATTCTCAAAATCACTGTTCTCATTCGCAAGCGCTCTTGCTTTCCTTAAAGAACCTTGATCACCTCACGGCTAGGCCTGGGTACAAATCCGAAATCGCCATTTTAGCGGAGTAATACGAACGATTCAAGAGCGTTTCAAAATGAGTCAATGATTCAAAATAATTGTTTCAAGCTCGCGTTCGTCGTCAAACATTTCCGAATCCATGTGAACTCTCGATCTCTCGCGTTTCTCACTAGTCACGTGTGCTTTCAGTGTAACGTGAGCCGTCACACATTGTGATCACAAACCAAAACATAAACAAACCACGCCTAGGTGATCAAGGTTCTTTAACTAAAGACTGTCGAGCCTGACTATTTCTAAGGCCGATATGAGAACACCTTGCAGCAGGAGTTGCTTTTGAAAACAAGCTAGCTAATGGTTAGAAGTGATCGTAAAAACTACGTGTGCGTGTTTCAGGTTACACATTTTCCGAAGTAAATTCGATAGGCAAGTAGGAAAACTGTTTTATTTTCAATGTACTTAATATTAACTTCAAACGCCTTGTTCTACTGCATACGAAGATTCCTCGTTAACAGTACTTCGGTTGGACAACAAGATTTAGTTTATTACTCACGAAACTGAATGTGTGGACATGCATATAGGTATTATAGGTGCCCAGTTTACCATCTTGAAACGTTTCTTGAAAGATTTAAAAGTATATTGCAGCAACTAAAGAAATTCTTGAGGTCGAACGCCTGACGACAGATCTAGAAACACAGGGTTTGTAGGCTTACTAAATGGCCCGTTTCTTTTGGTGTTCTCGTTTGAGTTCATTTCGTGAATGTCGTAAACTTATCTGCATCAAAACTTGTCTGTAAGCTCTCTCGTCGGATGCAAAAGAAAACAAAAATCCGAAAATCTGAGAGGCTGTTACGAACCTTCCGCATACAAGAAAGGGAGGCGGAAAGACAGAATGAATCCCTGATGTAGTGCTGAAAAGATATGGTTTCACTTCAGGTTACGGAATGTCAACTTGTAAATGGTTTGGTTTACAGTGTCTAGAGAAAAACATTCCCGGGTCCCATTGCAGTTCTGGTACAAACGCCAACTGTATGGAATAAAAAGTTGTTGTGACGAACCATCTTCGATTGAAAATACTATCGTATTTCTCGCAAATGGGAACCGGTCATGAAAAATTACATAAGTGTCATCGATGAATATTATATCTACAATCACAATCCCTACCGTCGGGAGGGGGAAAGACTTCAGTAAGTGCGTGGTTATAACATCAAACACTTTTATTATTACACTATCTCGATCACCAGTTTCGGTGCAAAGAAAAGCTACCAACTTGCCGTTTGGTGAAAAAGAAACCGACACGGTCGAGTCCCCGTAAAATCCAAACATCAAACCAGATACCAACTGCAGGGGCTCAGGAGGTGTCAGGGACCGCCACAGCACTGCAGAGTAGGAGCTAGATGAACCCTTCTCCACGGTCAGTAGTAGTCCAGCTGGGGAGGCCGTACAGTACACAGGTTTGCCCATGGGACACTTGAGGGTTGTCTCCACTGCTCCACTTCTCACATCCCACACACGGACAGTTTTATCCCCATATCCAGCAGCCAGTTTGTTACCAGGTAAAAAGCAACACGACAACGGTAGAAAATATTTTAACTGAAAAATCTTCTGTATCTGCAGTGTTCGCATATCTCTTAATTGTAGCTTTGTACCATACTCCGTACAAGCTGCGACGTACTTGTCACTTGATGCTACCAGATGATAACTTGGGTCGTCCAACGCTACTTCAGCGAGGCATTGTCCATCTTCTATACTCAACTTCATCAGTTTGTTACCAGCAACAAACACCATTGCGTGCTCACTGAAGTTCAGGCTGCACAAGAGATCTATATTATTAAAAGACTTGTCAAACGAACATATTTTTCGTTTGTCCACCCAGGAACAGTTGCTGTACTTTGAAGAGCTTAAAAACTGAGTAGCTTTTGAGCTGAGCTCTGTTGAAGAAGGACAAAAAGCTGCACTCTGCAGGACAAACCATGGAGCAGAAGCTGGGGGTATACATTTAATCATTTTACAAAGGTATGACAAATCTTCACCAGGCAGCGAGTAACAGTTACTAATACGTGCAAGATCGCTTATCAGGTAACTTCGTCGCTGCCAAACTTCTTCCTTTCCAAGTGCTACCCACACTGCAGCAAGTAGCTCCAGATCTTGCACACACTCACCCAGCTGCTCCTCATACCCGCCAGCCTCCAACATATGGTGAAAACCGAAGTTAAGTGCATAAATCTCAGTGTCATTCAAGTCAGGCGGAAAACTCTTGTGGTTCTTCACGTCTCTGAGCACTTTCAAACAATGTTCTGAGAGGACGCGATGTCCATCCTTCACCTTCACACAGAAATCATGACCATCAAGTGTTTCTTCATCTACAGTTAGCCAGTCAGCAAGTGACTTATGAAATACGGAGATGCAATTGCTTTCCTCGGGAAAAAGCAAGGAAATAGAATTGAGAGCTTTTCGTGCCGCCTTCCTTTGTTGTCGC
>JAOBRG010366459.1:0-26736 GCA_027574985.1 Umimayanthus nakama | reverse complement strand
TCTAAACATCGAAGAAAATGAATTTTGACTGTTTCTCTGTAGATGCCCGTACGAACACAGCCACAGAGCACAAATTGTGAAATACACAGCTTTTCATCAAATTGATGCAGTTACGTTGTAAACACGTAATGATTATGTCTGTGATGTCATAAAAATTCTGAAATCTTTTCAACTGCAAAATCTGTTTTAGCTGTTTGAGATATCGACATCCAAAGTATATTCTTGGAAACTCTACATCGAAAAGAAGATTAGTGTTTTAATACAGAATTTTGAAAAATGTTACAGACTGACTTAGCATATTTGTAGTTTTACAAGTATTGAAATGTTACTTTAAAAATGATTTCTAAAGTGTTTATTGCTGAACACAATTGATAAGATATACATTTTTTGGCAAACCCCCATTGATAAATACATGTGTAAGTACCTTTACATTGTGTGTATGTACAGTGTTTTACATGCTCAAAAACACAAAAACTGTTCAACTAGACATGACTTGGTCTGAACAAAATGTTTCTCTCTTTCAATAAGATATTTTTAAAGCTATGTTTGGGCACAATATTAATAATATAATACTAGATTAATAATAATAATAATAACAACAATAAGTATGCACAGTATGAAGCCATTATTTCTCTTTGTATTGAGGCACTTAACCTTGTGAGTAACAGTTTGAATACAATTTCTATGAGTACCTTAGGCAGTTGCCTGATTATAAAATAATGTTTTAGGTTTGGGCAATAGTTCCTTTTATTGTATGCCTGACTGATTTCACATGCTGTGATTGGTCAATTCCAGGTCGACAAGTAGCCGTATAGACCCCTAGCTCTAATTCATTTTAGAGAACTGGAATAATCAACAAAACAATAACATAATCATCTTGTTAACCTTGTTTGCTCGGTCCTTACAGCAAGTTAAAGATCATCGCTTTATCCTTCCTTGTTTTCATGGCCTGCAAACTTCGCACTTGGGCCATAAAAGAAAGGAAAAACCTCCATCCATAACTTTTGGTACAGATCTGGCACTCGGCTAATGAGAAGTAGTTTTGTATTTTCACTTATCATATCTTTACTGACATTACCCAAAATTAGAATATAGACATTAATGATGCTTACAAGTGGTTAAAGTTTGAAGAGCAATCGATTTTTAATTTTCACAGCACTCAAACTATAAATGTAGTGCTTGGTGCAAAAACAGCCTGACTGACAATTTCGGACCAACCTTCACAAAACTTCAAAATTATCTATCTTCTCGTTATGCTGCAGTGAGCCAAGGACTCATGTTAGGTAGCCAACACATCATTCTTGCAATACAAATAGAATTTTTGCCCAAAGAACACCAAATAATTTAGTTTACTTTTGACCAGGAAAGAAAAGCTTTCAAAAATGCCAAGAAATCCCTTTAATTTCTGCTAGGGGTAAAATCACTTCAATCTGTTCTTAACCTTGGTTGATGGGTCTTTAAAAAAATATTTGCTATGTACCATTAGCCCAGAATAAGGTAGAGCTGTGAAAAAAAAAAAAAATTTCCCATTTCCCATTCACCAAAAATCATCACTTAGGCCATTTTTGCACCGAGCTCTTCAACTGTAAATTGATGTTATGGTTTCATACAAACTGTCTACTAATTTTTTTTCCTCTAGAAGGATGAAGATTTAATTGTCTTGTTTGACAATGAAATTCTTAAGCAACTTGATATGAGTAAAGGGAACTGCAGGCTGGACAAAGTTGGCCTGTCACCAAGCAAGCCTGGAGACTCCTTGTGTATGAGGGCACTGTGCAGTGAAGACTATGAGAAAGGTGCACACACATGAATTATTACCAAGTAGATAGTTTTAGCTAATTCTTTTAGTTCTAAGTAGCAGATCGAGTACATTTCAAATGTTGATAATTTCTCATTGAAGCACTGTGGATCCATGTCCTTTTTGGGAATGCATGAATTTTAACTGACATATACAGTCATGTAGTCTGAGTGTTCAACAAACTTTCTCATTTGTTTCTAAAGACAACAGTTATCATATTCATAGTGGTATTTGTAAGTCATAAAACCTTTGTGTAAACTTGCATCAATGTTTATAGTGTGTTTAGAAGGGTTGTTTCTTAGTTGTTTAATACAAAGCTGCTACTTTGCTTCTTCAAAGTATCAAATATAAGATTGATCAAGACAATTTAATTAACTTTAGTTGGTAAAAGAGTTCTGGTAAAGAAAACAAAGCTTGCAAGGATCAACTCGTTTTGGTGTTCTGTCACATTAGTGAATCATTTTTCTTACGAAAATAGCAAATTCCACCCCCTGGGTAATACAGGAATCCTTGGGATTGTGACAAAACACTTGGGAGTTTTATTTGGGGTATTGGATTTTTCTTTAGCTCAAGTCATAATAATTGTAAGAATATTAGACAAAGTAGACCTAAGCTAGAATACCTCAACCAATTTTTGTAAAGAGGTCCAAAAAACACCAGTTTGGCTGCAGTAGTAGAAGCTTTCTTGCAGTTATTGCACTAAAATAACCACTTAGAGGATTGTGGAAGAAATCATTGAAAGAATGTAACTACTGCAGCTTCCCTCTTTGAAGAATATGCAGCTTGCATTCTCTAAAATGCCACTAACAATTGTTATTTTCAGGTTACATGCAGCTAATGAGTCAGCTAACAAAAACTGGAGATGTTACTAAGGAACTGTATATTAGTAAGTAACTTTCATTTAATATATTGTTAGCAGTAGATAGAAGAGCAATTCCCCATAATGATGAGGATACTTCTTGGAGATAATAAATTTGACTCCTAAAAGATTGCAAACTTGGCGTTCACCTTTGAATTGAACCCCTAAAGATAACAAAAAGTTCCTGGTGCTTTAAAATTACTCTTTCAAGAATGCACTCTGAAGCAATTTTTGTTACTGTTTAGATCCTTTGGTAAAAGGTTTAGGTTTATTCAAAACTTGCACATTGGAATGCAACATGTTCCACCACCTGTTCACCAATTGAGCAAAAGAAACAAACGAATGTGAAAAGTAAAACTTTCAGACATTGTACTCCAAAGATAACAAGAACATCATAAACAAAATAAAAGTTGTACCTTTTTGGAAGCTGTCATCCAAACCACAATGCAATCTCTGCAGCTAAAGGCGGTTAATAAAATGGGAGGAGCCCCTGAAGGGTCAGAAGGCTGCATAGAACTTTGAAAGATTTGAAACTCAAAAAAATGCTGAGAATGTTGAAATCTGTGACTCCATAGTAAATCAAACAACTTACCAACTTTTCTTTTCAGAAAGATTAAAAGCAATGGTTGCAAGTGAAGGGACGTATTACATTATAGTTGTTGAAAACACTGAAGTTGGCAATATCGTCGCCAGTGGGAGTCTGGTAATAGAGCAAAAGTTCATTCATGACACAGCATTGGTAAGATCTTCTTACATAATTCTGCTTCCATCTACTCAGGAATAAAATGATATGCTGTTTCCAGGATTATGAGTTTATTTATAAAGTGCTCTTGCATTACATAAAATTAAATTATATTAAATTAAATTAATTAAAATTACAAGTAAATCTCCATCCATGACATCTAGTAGTTTCTTGTCTTGTATTACAATGTATCATATATCTCATCTTACATGTATCTTTCCTGAACCACACCCTAGCTGTCTGTTTATGTATACTGGTCTGTAATGAGTCTTACAATTTTTTCTTCCCTGGGGTTTCAGAAAGGAAGAGTGGAAGATATAATTGTTGATGACAGTTGCCGAGGAAAGAAGATTGGACAGTTGTAAGTAATTATAATGAATATTAACCTAATCTTGATCTCGTCCCCAGATCTCGTTTTGGCTTAGCCTGCATAGCAGGTGGTCATAGTCGTACATTCAGGGCTCAATTTTTTTACTTTGGCTCTGAACACAACCAAGTATTGGGGTAATGTGACGAGAAAGTTGGCACATCAGTTGCAGTAATGGGGGATTGGAACGAGTAGGTGAAAGACTACTCCTCGGACCGCCAAAACAAGATCTGGGGACGAGATCAACCTAAACTGCCATGGGTTTTTTTTATCCCCCCCCTTCCCCCCCTTGGTTTTTTGGTTTTAAATTTTTACCCCTTGGCCAATAATAAACACATCTTTTGACAATAGTTAAGTGACGTCAGCAAAGAAGACATTATCATACTATTAAATTGCAAAACAGAGTTTGCTGTCAAAATTTCGATTTTTGGAATAAAAATGATTAAAAACTTACTGTTATTCATATTTTTCTCCTTTTTCGTATTTTGACATGTACGATTTGTTGTCTAACTATTTCCAATAATATCTCTTAGTTTTAAGCAAAATCTAAAAAATCGAAAATCCGCCAGTGGCCATCTCGGATTTTGTAATTGTTACCATGCAAGCAACGACTATTTAAAGGGTGATTGTTACTTTGCAAGTTAATTATTGGGTCTTATACTACGGTAATTGCAAGCCAAAAGTCGAGTTCATAATACATCAATGTTGCAGACAGTTTCAGAATTTTAAATCGAGGCTTTTTTTTTGAAAATTGGTCTTTATTAGTACGAGAAAAGTTGCTGGTTGGATTTGAGAACGTCTTTGCCGGAACAATTCCTTCATGGGGCGCCTTTCTAACTGACCTTATTAAATACCAAACACTGGATATTAAATTTCCTGTACACTCTTTTTTTATAAGAACCAGTAACGGCTAAATTGCAGAATACCCCGCTACTCCAAGCTTCTTACCTGTAGCCACTGGCAACGGCTACGCAGTCTTTATAATGAGATGTAAGACACAAACCAAAACTCGGATTTCCACCGCGTAGCCACTTTATAAAACTGCTTCTTTCTACTTTAAGACAGAAAACCCAAAACTCGGATTTCTACCGCGTAGCCGCGTAGCCACTTTATAAAACTGCTTCGTTCTACTTTAAGACAGAAAACCCAAGACTCGGATTTCCACCGCGTAGCCGCGTAGCCACTTTATAAACTGCTTCGTTCTGCTTTAAGACAGAAAACCCAAGACTCGGATTTCTACCGCGTAGCCGCGTAGCCACTCTATAATACTGCTTCGTTCTACTTTACGATAGCAAACCAAGACTAAAATTTCCACCGCGTAGCCGCGTCGCCACTTTATGTAGCCGTAGCAATGGTCAGTAAAATGGTCTTTTTCCGTGCGGGGTATTCTGCAGTGAATTAGTTGCCTGGAACAATACATCTAAAAGTAAAATGGCACCAAGAAACGTGTGTTTGAAACTGTCCGCAGTACAGCGTTAAAAAGGTAAAGGTAAAGCAACCTTATTTAACGAGGGTAACACGTGACAGTAAGTAACTGATAAACTTGTGGCCCTCGGTGCGCACTTTACCCCCCTTCCTCTGTCAGTGCTCCGTTTTTACGGGTATTTAAAGCTCAAGCTACACAGATCAGAAGAAAGTCGAAGCAGACGCTGGAGTCACCGAAGATCGAACCGGGAACCTCCAGCTCCGAAGGCCGCGCACTAACCAACTGAGCTACGCCTGCTCCTGCAAACGTAACGTTCGCGAACGTAACGAGCTTGCTTATCACTCTTCCAGCACCAAATGGCGATAACCAAGCTAAGCTCTGACAAGTTTCGTTTTCGTGTACATCTCAGTCTGTGTACACGGGTTAAATAATTTTCTTTAATTTTTCTCATCAAAATTGCCGCCTGGTGTTTTTTCTTAGCTTGTTCTTAATTTTTGGGTCAATCTTAGCCTGGGTGTTCTTATAAAGCGACCGTGTAATCTGATTGGTTTTCTACTCACGGTGTAAACCCTATATCCTGTGGTTTGTCCAAATACGGAAGCCGACAACTTTTAAAACAACGGACAATTTTCCCTCAAAAACGCCGAAAAATCGAATTGGTAGAAAAATATATTTTTATCCAGTGTTTTTACTGCGCACCTCGTCCTCTATCTAAAACTCATATCCCACGTGCGTTCGTGGAATAATTGTTAATTAGAGACCCTTATATTTAACAACGAGAACTTCGTCTACGAGTACGACTATTTATTACGACCAAACTCTCGTTAGGTGTTCGCGAAACCGTAGTTGAGTCAAATCTCGTGGCTGCCCTCCTGTTTACACGGCTTTTTTTTATAAGAACAAACTTTGTAAGAGCGCCCAGGCTGAGATTGGCCTAAAAGTTGAGAACAAGGTAAGGTCTATCACCAGGCTGAAATTTCAATCAGAAAAAATTTAGAAATTTATTTAGTCCTTGTACACTGATTGAGATGTACGTAAAAACAAAAATTGTCAGCATTGAGCTTGGTCATCGGACGCTGGAGAGTGATAAGCAAGTTTGTCACGTTCGCGGATGCTGTACATATTGGCATTTGACAGTTTCACGTTTTTTCGCTTGATGAAACGGCAATAGCAAACACAGGATTCTTTGTGCCATTTAACATGTTTTGTTCCGGGCAACTTATTCATTGATTAAAAATATCAGGAAATAAGAACAATTTAAGAACAATTTGAGGATGAAATCGCCAAAAAATTAAAACAACCGAGCCTCAACTGAACATTACTGGTTCTCATAAAAAAATAGCGTGTACTACGAGATTAGCCGAAGATCTCGTGGTCAACATTACAAGTTTCAAAAGTAAAGAAATCGCACTCGTAATCAAATTTAAAGGTCTCTATTGTAACTGCATCATCGCAGGTTGCTGCAATCGCTGCAGTTTTTCCTTCTGTAAGTGTTCGATGCCATTTTCACGAAGATAAAGTCGTATATAGCGGAAACACAACTAGAGCATACTGGTAAAAATCCAACCAAATTCGTAATGCTCAGTAATCTACACCCAGATTAACCCTTAAAAGGAAACTAAATGGAAAAAAAGAAAAGAAAAGCTTATTAGAACGAAGAGAATAGACACAACAGCCCAGTTCTCCGATCCTTGCTTTTTTAATGCATGCATATGTGTGGCATTGACTGTTTCAAACATTGGGAGACTAGTTTTGAAAAAAACTGTTTTATCTGCGTGGGCGAGTACGCTGAACAAATGGGTTTAATCAACAAAAGCTGATATGGTATGTTTTTCGCTTGTGGGATAGTGTGTTTAGCTTGCAACACACTATCCCACAGGCGAAAAACATACCATATCAACTTTTGTTGATTAAACCCATTTGTTTCAAACATTACCAACCGTCTACCAACTCAAGGGGAAATGGCGTGCCTACTGTACGGTGTTGGGATTAGCCAATACATAAAGCACCTACCCTACAAGTTAAACTAAATGTGTGTGCCTTGTTTTTTACAGAGTTGTGGAGACGTTGACCCTTCTTAGTGAACACCTTGGGTGTTACAAGACAAGCCTGGAGTGTTCAGACAATTTAGTGAAATTCTACCAGCAGTTTGGATTTAAGTTTGAAGAAGGGCAGAATTACCTTTGTAGAAGATTCTTTCATTAACTTAAACTTAGTTTTATAGCAAAAATGATGCACCAGACTATATTTAATTGTGGCTGTACGTCAACCAGCCATAAATCAGACAGTTCTACAAATGGAGAATGAAAATAATCGTTTAAAACGCAGCCAAAACTGTTAAAAAAGTTGTACTGTTTGGAAAAAGACTCTTTCAATCTCAATCTCGTGCAAATATATATAGTTTAGGTAGGGAAATGTTTTATCTTGTATATTTCATTGTAGTATCCATGATATTTAATAGACCTAAATTGCCCCACCCCACGAGGGAATTGTTTGTCAACTTGCATAAGGTGTGATATCACTGTATGTTTGCCTTATGTATGTTGTCAAGCACTGTCAAAAACCCCACCCCATTGGGCAACAAAATTGTTCAAAGGGTTCCTTAGCATACCAATTCCCCGGGGAGAAATTGGGGGTTAAGTTTAACTAGTGTATAAGCACTGACGCTTTTGTACTTTTTTTTTTATGGTTACATTGCGGTTTGCATACAATCGCTAAAACGTCCGTACGGTAATTACAGCAATGCATTTCAGGGTCATATATTTACAGAACAGTGCGGGTTAACAAAAATGCATAAAAACTTAAGTCAATGAAATTGGAGATGTACATTTAAGAGAGGATTAAGCATGAAGTTCCCCTGCAGTTGTTGGATAACCCAGTTCGTGGTCAATTGGTGCGGCTTTTCTGACGTCATAATCCCAGTCGAGGTTGAACACTATAAATCAGTTTTTCGATGAGTACGAACGCATTCATCATGAAATTGCTTTCATATTTGGGAATAAAAGTTACATATTCCTAGCATATATTGTTCGCGTACATGTGAAAGTTATCGGTAAGTTGTTCTTGCCAGTGTTCTAAATTAGTCTGTTATGTGACAATATTATTTCGGTTAAAATAACAGTTGTTGTAGTTAAAACATAAAAGTAGACCAGTTTAGGGAATAGTAGACATGAGAACCAACTGGATTTTGGTGGAAGTTCTATATTTTTATGGTAACCATAAATTGCAGATCCTTTAAACTTGTATTTAACTGAAAAATCAACACATTTTAAGCCAGGTTAAATATTTTAATAAAGGAATTATTTATTGTGCATCAACATTAAGCTACTGTGTTATTGTTTTCGCGACAAATCTCACGAAATGTGCGGACCGTGTTAGCGTACACCCTAGCATATCTTGTAGAACACAAATAGAGCGACACATAGCGATGCTGCGAATATGACCTGTGCTCTGACTTTGGTGTGCTACAGGTTTGGCAAAGTATATTCTTATTTGAGGCTGTAAACAAATGTTTTCTCCCAATTTAAAGAAAATTTAAAACAGAATTTTAAAAAAACAATGATGCTGGGCATGTTGTTAAACGACTGATTCTTTTGGTTATGAACAGTATTTAGCTTACCAAAAGCCGCTACAATGCCAAAACTTGATATTTTTTTGTAAAACACTGAATGACACCGATGATTTCCCAGTGTTTTACATAAAGATCAAGTTTTGGGGTCTGAACTCCCCCCCCCTCCCCCCTCTCCCCATACCTTGAGTTAGGGTTGATTAATCACGCGTTTGGAGTTAGTCAATCAGTGCACGATTTCAGGTATCATACCAGAAGGCACCGCGGTCTTCATGGTAAACGCCATTATTTGCTCGTTTTGCTTAAGTAGGGCGAATGCTATCAAAAAATATATAACCGACAAGTTCTTGTAATTTTATTCAACAAGTGAACGGATTGCTGGCTCAATTATTTGCGACTCCAACTGGTATATACATTAAAAGATGACGAGTTTTCAACGTACTTAGGTCTAGGTTAAACGTCGATCTTCCCTGCAAAGATGGTAAATGCCACATTTGCTCACCGCATTACCAAATGTGGCACTTACCATCTTTGCTATAGGTGCAAACTTGAATTTGCTATACATTTGCCACAGATAGGAATTGGTTTAAAATTGGGGCTCGTATGAGCTTTATTTCCACAATCGTGACTATCTCTTCCTCAGGAAAACAACAATACTTTTGTTCAAAATGGCGCAGAATATAACAAATGACTCCTTCAAAATATTTGCAACACACATGCAACAAGAAACATGGATTGTAGCGAGTCGAATTGTTAATACTCTGACTTGCCGTCTATCTAGCATATGTTTTCTTTTTTGCTTATTCGTTTATGCTTTTATATTTTGCTATAATTTGGGTTGAACTATATGGTTAGGAATTGGGTTAAGGTTAGAGTTAGCGATCATAAATTCGTCTTCTTCGATAAAATAGCAATAGACTGTTGTTTGAAAAAGTTACTAATACCATCAACCGTTTACGAAACGGAAATTCACATAACCTTGCAGTTTTTCAATCCTTGTGTTAATAATCGGGCATTCTTAGTTGCTGGGACAGGTCCTGCTGTCAGAGTTTCCGAGTTATAGCATCCAAATCTACAATTCCGTGGATATGGTTTGCTTCTTCACTATCCTCTGGGCCACACCCCTCGCTTCAGGTCACGTCCGACCCTTCAGGTTTTTCGGAACTGTTTTCTTTCTTTTCGTCAAGGAAATCCATCTTCATAGAAAACGAACGGCGGGTTTCTGACCGGCGGGACATTTCCAAGAGGAATTCTTGCACAAACTGGGATCCTCTTCTGTAATTGTAGTTGTAATCAACTGGGCCAACGCAGTCGGTACCAATCGCTTCCATTGGACGTTCTGAAGTACCATCAAAAAATGACGATTGAGATAATGGGGGACTATCGACGGTAATATCTGTTAAGGTAGCCACGTGGCGCGATTTTTTCTTCGCTAGTCAGTTTGCTAAAGGTAACTTTTCGCTGAATTTGTCTTTCTGGAGAAGGTTCTATTTCGAAACCATCTTCGTTTTGTCGAAAAGGCAAACAATTGCAGAAAAAAAACGCAAGAGCTCCACACTTTTTAGTCGTGCGTGTTTTTTGACTAGCAACGAGTTCTGTCTGAAATGGTAATTGCGTGAGTTAATTCGCTTCTTTTAGTCCATTTTAGCAATAACTAACACAATCAATCAGTGATATTTTGCACAACCAATCAGTAACTAATTATTTTTATAGCCTCCATTTTCATAACCATTCAACGTAACTGTTCCTTTAATTTTGTCACCTTTTCCGTCCCATAAGAAGTCATAGGGCAAACTGATTACCTTCCTAAGAGTGATCTTGCACGTTCAAGGTGATGAAAGGACATGCACCAATTGGGAAGCTACTAATGACTTAAAAACTCCAATCTTTTCCACAGTAAAATAATTTTTGTAGCTGCAAGCAGTTTAAAAAGTTTTTCTAATTTTCCGCCTTTTCGCGGTATTTTATTGAATTGACAAAGAAACAGAATTGGAAAGAAAGCAGAGAAAACGCTCATCATCAAAGTTATGTTGCTTTTATTTACTTCGACGGTCGATGTACCAGTAACTACATTTCATTATGGGTAGTTTTATATATTGGTTTCATAAACACCTATAGCTATCCTTTGACAATTTCTAGGATTGAAAACTAAGTAAGCTGATGAGAAGGAAGAAAATCCAGCATGTTTCGTGGAAATCTCAGATGATTAACGACAACAACTCTCTCTTAACTCTTTGTTATAACGGCAACCGAGTTTTCTATGAAGACTCATCGACTGTTGAAAATAGCATTAACTTAACATGTGAGGGAATATTGCAGCAATATTCCAATTATCATTAAGGCGTTCCAAGACTTCCTAGCACGCAACATTCGATCACATTGGCCAGTTTTCCTTTCGTAAAAGGTCGGTGGCACCTGTAACAGTGAATGCCATTCCAACAACGATCTCAGTGTACATGAAATGCAAACGCGGTAAGAAAAAAGGAAGTTGTAGTGAATCAAGCTGTTGGCGTAGTGGTAGCGTGTAGTTTCAAAACACGGTTATAACTTGATTCGCTATCTGTTTAGCATTTGTTTTGTTATTTTTCTTTCTTTTTTCATTTCTTTTTTAATTATTTTTTTTGCTTGAGGATTATTTTTTGTTTGGATAAGGGTTAGGAGTTTGATGAAGGATAAGGTTAGAGTTAGTATTTAATTAGCTGTATTTCCGCAATCACGACTTTGTTTTCTTTGTTAAAACAGCAAGATACTGTTGTTCGTAAAAATTATAAATGACATCAACCATTTACAAAAGGGAAACTTACATCGGCTTCTAGTTTTGCAGTCCTTGAGTTGCCATTCAGGTATTTGTAGTGACTGGAACAGCTCTTTTTACAAGTGTTTTGGAGTACACCCAAACCTGAAATTCTTTGGAAACGGTTTTTTACTCTACTATATCGGAGCTGCCAACCTCGCTACTGGTCACGCTTGACCCCCCAGGCTTTTCAAAATTGTATCCTTCCATCTCATCAAGGAAATCCATCTTCATAGAATACAAACGGTGGGGCTGAGACAGGGACATTTCCAAGAGGAATTCTTGCACAAAGAGAGACCCCCTTCTGTACTTGTGGTTGTATTTCACACCCACACGTGTGGGGCCACCGCAGGCAGTACCAATCGCGTCCATAGGAAATTCTGCGTAGAAACCGGCTAAATCTTCATGACTTGAATGCGTAGTGACATCTAAATTATTGTCAAAAAAAAGCGATCGAACCGGAGATAGTGGAGAACCATCTGGTGATAGAAGCCAAGTTGACGCGGTTGCTTCTTTTTTACTCGGTTTGCTAAAGGTGACTTTTCGCCGAGTTTCTTTTTCTGAAGAAGGGTTTGTTTCGTACCCCTCTTCGTTTGGTAGAAAAGGCAAACATTGACAGAAAGACAACAAAAAAGCTCTACACTTTTTCATGCTTGTCCTTTGACTACCTATGAGTTCTGTCCGAAGTGGCAAAGACTTACATTATTGCAATTCTTTTATTCCATTTTAAAGAAAAACAACAAAACCAATCACGTGATTAATTAATGAACAAATTAATTAATTAATTAATTAGTCAAATTATTAGTTTTGTAATTACAGCTGATTGTTTGGTCTATATTAAAAAATAAATGACGTAGGTGATTTGTACTGGTAATAAAAATGAGTTCAAACAAAAGGTTAATTAACTTTGTAAAATCAGTTTGGGTCAAGGTTCGTCATTCTTTGGACGGCCGGATGGCAAATATAGCCATCTTTGGATGTATAGGCAGTAAAGAAAGGACTCTATTGTTCAGTTGGAAAGGAGCATGCGCAATGCAGGTAGAATAACACTTGTTTACAAACTACGACCACAGTGAACATTGTACGTTCACTTGGTCGGTTAAACCTCCGACTACTAATGTCAGTTCTTGGCTTAGTCTCCGGTTTTGCGGAAGGTTAGGTTGAGCGGCATATTAAAACTTAGTGCAACGTTTAACAGCTAGGCAAGAAAGGAGATTGATTATGCTCGGCAAAATAAAACACGTCAAAGCAAAAAATAGTTCAACTTTTATTCAGATATTGTTACTAAAGGTACCGCGTTGCCTTTTTAAAATTATTTTAAGACTTAAATTTATAAATGATTTGAGACGAGAAAACTGTCGGTAAAACGGCTTTGACGATTTCCCGGTGAATTATTTTATCAAAGTTTTTACTTTTTTGCTTGGAAGAAAAAGTTGCCGGTTTTGGTATTCTCAAACAGATATCTGATTAACGTACATACGTTTTTAAGGGGTCCGCGGGCATGCCCCGCCGGGAAATAAAAATAAAAGTTTTCATATTTTCGAGTTGCTGGAAATACCTCGAAATTGTCAATTCTACAATCATCCCGTTGTTTCTTTATCTTTTTTGTTATTTTAAGACTCACCAGGAGGACCTTTTTGGTTCCCGGTGGGTGCGAGAACATCCTTCTGCCTACGGGCCTGGTTGTATGGTGAATGCCGCTGCAAACCAACTCAGGAAGCATTTTCAGAAATGATCTTTTACAATGTATGGCTATACTGACATTTGATACATTCTAAACGTCCTTTATCTCACTTATTTTTTAAAATTTTTAAGTTAAAACTCTTGTTTAATTAAATTCCTTCTATTGTAAATCTTCACAAAATTTACGTTGGTCAGCGACAAAACAGAAAAAAGTGGGGAAAGCCAGTCGAATACTGCCCTTGGGTGAGATGGGGACTAAGATAATACCCATTTATTGCTTTCATACGACAATACATAAACTCAGGAACCTAATGAACCAATCCAAACAACTGTATCGTTACTTCCACTGCACCAGTGTGGTCTCTCCAGAAGGCTTATGTTCCTGCCGGAGGCCAGATAAAACGTGGGCTCTGGTATTAAAGTGCTTACCTTGGGGGAAGTGTAGAATCAAACACGGCATATGCACTTGGGTGTACGGCGGTACGTAAAGTAAACACTTAGTGAAACAATTAAATTGTTTCCCGAGCCAAGTGGCTCATACTGCCGGCAATTAACTCCGGTTTCTGTAATTTTCAGCGGATGCCAAACAGCAATCTACGACTAAACTAGATCTTCTTATTACAGTTTCGGAAAAAAACTAACTGTTTATAACAATTGACACGAAGGCAGAGAAAACGCTTATCATCAAAGTTATGTCGCTTTTATTTACTTGGGCGGTCGATGTACCAGTAACTACACTTTAATGTGAATAGTTTAATATACTGGTTTCTTCACAACACTAGCTCTCCTTTAACACTTCCTAGGGTTGAAAACTGCGCAAACTGGTAAGAAGGAAGACAACCCAGCATGCTTTGCGGAGGTTTTTGGTTATTCACAACAGCTCTCTCTTAACATTTCATTGAGTATATCAAAATAGAAAAATTTTTAAATTAACGATATCAAAATGAAATACAGCTGTCGGCAGCAAACAACTAAAATGTTTTTGCAGTTTTTTTCTTAATTTCTTTAGACATATTTTATTAATTTTTTTTCTGTTGTTATTACTATCACTAACAATTGCACACCTTACAATAAATATCTGCTTGACATGTCAAGCGCCCGACATTGTCAAATAAACCAGAGCCGGTTCTTCGAAAGTGGGGTTAAATTTAACCCAGGGTTGGGCGAAACGTTGAACTGAATTCCTTTATATGGTAACAAGTCCGGTCTTTCTAAAGTTTTCTTGAAATACCCTACAAGAAAATCCAATTACGTAAATCTGAAATGACAGCCCAAGTCAATCTTTAAGGTTAAGCCAAGCAACTTAAGACTGGGTTAGCGCTCACCCGCTTTCGAACAACCGGACCTGATATTTTGAGGAAGCACTTGCACAGCTGGAGTATTGTGGGTAACTAAAACATTGTAATGCTGCTATGACTAATCTACCACTGTCGTGTTCGTATGATAACTTTGAGAGGTAGCCGGTTGTAGAAGCGATCTTGTATTTCAAAATATAAATTAAGCTAACGCGTAGTAACAAAAACATTCTGTAATGAAATGCTTGGTAAGAATTCTCGTTCTTTGGGTTTAAAATTTCACGGAAGGAAGCTAATCTGTAATCCCTGTCTGCAACCAACATTTCATTTAGGTTACTGTAACAATCTGTATGGACCTCAGACACTATTGACTATGCATCTCGGTTTCCGGTTATGGGGCTCTGACATCCACGGAGACCCGGGCGCAATCAGTCAAGGACGCCAGGCCGAGAGAGGTGGCCCCGATAATGGTGCTTAGATGTCACGTTTCAAGTTGTTAATTTCAATAACTAGTGCTTTTAGAAATATGGTGAATGTTTCAGAGATGTGTGTCTGTAAAGTACTGCTCCTTCTTCAGGCTGATGTACGGCATACTGTCATCATCCGACAGCGGCAACTTCTCGTCCAGGAACTGAAACGAGCAACAAATCCACTTAAGACCTGAGTTTTACTGGCATCGTGAAATATTTTGGTTCAGTTACAAAAGGATAGGGCTAAAATGTAGATTGCGAAAACAGAAAATGAAATGTATTGATTGCAGTGCGACAAAAGAGACCGGAGCCAGTTAAAGCAAAGTAAAGTAAAAGTAAAGTAAAACAAAGCAAATCAAAGCTTTATTGTATTGTATTGTGTTGTATTGCATTGTATTGCATTTTATTGTACTGTAGTGCATTGTAAATTGTATTACTTTGTATTGTATTGTGTATTGTATTACATTGAATTTTGTTTTTGTATTATGTTGTGTTGCACTGCATTGTATTGTATTGCATTGAATTGTATTGTTTTGTATTGTACTGCGTTGTATTGTTTTTGATTGTATTGTATTGTATTGCATTGAATTGAGTTTTATTGTTTTGTTATGTATTGCATTGTATTGTATTGTTGTATTGTATTGTATTGCATTGAGTTGTATCATACACATAGGCAGATATCGAACAACTTCATCAACTCACCAGTCCCGAGTCCCTATCGCCCTTCCCGTTGTTTAACGAGTTCATGAGAGTAGGGTCATAAAACGATATCTGGCCGTCCCACTCGTTTTCGTCATCCAGGGCGTACTTGTTAAAGCTGCTGTCATTCCGGTCGTACCGGTCAAACTGGTCATACGGCTTGTCCAGGCGACTATTGACTCTCTCGGAGCTGTCAAACAGTGCTGTCGTGCTTGAATGGTACGGCTGGTGTAACGAGTGCATGGGAACTCCCTGCATCAATTGACGATTTGTGTGTGATATTAATGGTAATAGCAAAAGTAGTAGTTATAGTAATAGAAATAGAAATAGAAATATTTATAGTAACAGTAATAGTTATAGTAAAAGTAATAGTTGTAGTAATAGTAATAGTAATAGAAACAGAAATAATAATAGTAAGAGTAATAGTAAAAGCAAAAGTTATTAAATTCCAATCACTGGATATTAAAATTCTTGTGATCCGATTGGCTCTCTACTCACGGTGTAAATCCTATATACTGCAATTTGTCCAAATACGGAATCCAGCAATTTTATCACGGAAAAACTTCCCTTAAAATGACCGAAAACTCGACTCGGTAGAAAATAGAATTCAGATATTTTTATCTAGTATTTGGTACTTCATTTAACCCCTTTTTTAATCACGCCTGTTGGATACGAGCTTATGATAGCCGACTCGGTGCTCCGCACCTCATCCGCGAATTAAAATTTCATATCCGACGCGCATTCGTGAAATTATTGTTAATTATAGTAATAGTAATAATTGTAGTAATAGTTGTAGTAACTAGTAGTGGTAATTACAAAAACAATAACAACAATAACTTTTAATTGTAGATTAATAAAATAATCTAGCGCATGCATTGTTACCGTTTTGGACGTGGTTCTGTCGTGTAGGCAAATTGCTGGAAATGAGACAATTCGTAGGAAATTCGTATTCAAATATCTTTAACAACACCCTAGTTTTAAAATAGTTATAAATTGAAAACCTCTAATGTTACGAGAGAAATAGTTCGTGCCAAAAATTGAGGCATGTAGTCGCACACGAACGCTTCTAGTCCCAAATTGCGTTTACCATACAATTTCTTATTGTCTGAGTAGAAAATTTTATTGCGCCAGTTACACTGTTAAAAAATTGAACGGCAAACTCAAATTAAAATGAATTTACTAAAGACTTTAGGCGCGTTACGTCAAAAACGAGCTCAAGAGCTAAGGCGAGACAGGTCAAGTTTAGCTGAGTTGCCACTCCTACTGTAACAAACATTGCACAAAACAAAATACCGTCAGACAAACGTACCGTAACGCTTCCGCCTTTTCGGCTCGATGTTGAATACAAACTCGTCATGGACGGGGGTCGAGAACGCATTTTTGTGCGCGGCGGCAGCGGGTCGCGTTCACGCACATACACTGTTCTATCTCCGCTATTGCGTCTTAGAATAAGCGCCAGGATAATAAACAGTAGAATGATTCCAATCAGCGCAATCACGGCGATGAACCAAGCCTTCCTGTACCAGACCACGGTAGCAGTCTGCGGGGACTGGCTGGGCAGAGCTGAGACTGGGCAGGAGAGAAAACCTGAGTCAGCACATGTTGCAATGTGGGACTAGAGACAAGATACTGAGGTATATGGGTCACAGGGCTACATCAAGGGGTAAGGCACAACGTAGTTCCCAGGCTCTCTCCTCTCCCGAAAGAAAAAAAGAGCCTGGGTACGAGGTTGATAAGATTATCGCTGACTGAGAGTAGCGCGAGGAAAAAACTCTCGCTGAGTCATTCTATAGAAAACTTTAATGATTATTACTTACCAAGATAAGCCAAAGGCTTACGCAAATATGCTAACCGGTTTTGTTAAGGTTTACACTTTAGACCAAAGCTGTAGAGAAACTTTAGTGAAAGAGAGCTGCGCAAAACCTAACTACCAACCTGACAGTCAGATTTCTAGGTAGCTTGCGCTAATGCAAGAGTTGATAGATTTAATCAATAATTAAGTTATCTGTGGTGTTAGTCGTCCAAATATTTCGAACTACTAGTTTTCTAAAGCTCGTACTAAAACCACTGAAAGCTTATTCTGAAGTCCAAAATGTAACTGTTCTCGGCAAGTTTCTCTAAACTCCTTATGGTTTACGGGTTCTCCGGGAAAACCATTCCTTTTTCCAGACTAATCAGACAATCTTGTTTTACGCCCTTTTCCAAGCCAAATTGGGGCGAAAACCACACTCTTAAGGGTGGCACATATAGTAAATTACTCACCCCCACCCCCTCCTCTCAAACCCACATTGAATTAGCTTTGTTACAAAGCTCACCTGAGCTGGGCACCTGTACTGTGATCCTCTCCGATGAAACAGTTTTCTCTGTTCCACCGACCAATGTCGTGGCCCGCACGTAGTAAGTGTATTCTGCGGAAATGGAAGTGAAAATGTTTAGATTCCCACGGTGCAACTTCACGCTCATGTCTTCTCATGACGTCACTTTCAACACAGGAACAACTCTATGCATATCGAATGTTATGTCTTACCACCCATCGGCCTGTCAGGGAACGTGTTCTTCACCGCCTGCGGTACTTGAGTTTCGAAGATATGGACGCCATTCTGCAGCACAACATACTTCACCAGCGGGCCGTTCAGGATAAAGCATTTGCTCCAGTCCACTGACACATCATAACTGCTCACATTCACAACTGGAGCGTTTCCTGTCGCCACGGGATCTGGAAACCAGATTACATAAATACGTCATTAACTAAGCAATCGTAATTGAGATAAAGGCTGTTTGTTTCGCGGGAGCATGAAAAATCTCTACTCGCAGGGTAAAAGTTGACTGTCAGAAAATCTTTAACTGTGCATTTGAGGAACCTACAATCGCAGAGTTGCTTTACATGTGAAAGTATACTGTACATTTCCTATAGATTTTTGCCAGGTTTCTGTATATCAATAAATAAGAAAAACGGGGTCGTAAAGGGGGAGAGTACGAAATGTTACGAGTAAAATTACTTACGATCTTACTTAAAAACAAACAACTTTCGTTTTTCTCTACTGTTTGCATGGACTGTGATTTTGATACAAAAAGTGTTGGATGTGTCTTGGATATCGGAAGAAATTAGACATTAAAAGACTTAACGCTGGGGATCAGAGTGTTACATACGGTGGTAGCTCTGTATGCTATGGAGTTCATTAATGTGACGTACGTTGTGCGCGCGCACTTGCTTAGGTTGCATTAGTGCCATACTGTATAGTATTAGCTGATCCAGATCAATTAATCGGGCACTTCAACAATCACATTACAAGTATGAGGGGTTCAAAGTTACGTTTAAATTTCATGTTTTTAACAAAAATCATGAAAAAAACATTAAGTAAATGTGGAAAAACTGATGGATGAATGAAACCGTTTGCCACAACTATACTTTGTTCACACAAAGATCATCTGATTTTCCTTGATTTTTCATTAGCCTGCGTAGGAGGTGCTCTTTTGGCTTTTACCCACCGGGGCATCGAGCAAAAAAGGTCGGAGGGACGGGTCGGCGCTTGGCTCGCCCCATTCCCCTTTGACTACAACCGGCGCGGAGAAGCCACGTTCCCAGCTGGTCAGCATGACTGAGGCAAACTGGAGCACGCGCTGTGCAGACAAACCTTTTATGGCCAATTTTGATTTTCAATCCCAGTTGTTACGGGCAACATTTCAAAATGCTGACATTCTACAACTATTCAAGTTTTCCATGACCGCACAAGCCCGTCGTAAATTGGTTCAAGCCCCAACTGGTAGGACTACCGGGTCGACTACCGGTCCAAGCATCGATCCGAGTGGGGTCTGGGTTCGAACTAGGGGCGCTACTGTAATGGTTTGTTAGTCACTTTAACACAGGCAAATGCTTTACTCGAATGATCGTTTTTAATTCGTCCTATAACTACTGTACAGAATCCATTACCTAGCTCGCCTCGTGCACTAACATCCGGGCCTTACCGTGTGTCCATATTAGGTAACAACATTACAGCTAATACTGAGTATCAGCTACTGGTCTTCCTTTTATCTCAGTAATAGTACCGGTTGTCACTACAGCCTTGTTATATCCAGGTGTCAAAGGAGGAACTTACCCGCAGCTAGTGTGGTGACCTTGCGAGTGTCTGAGAGCCCGCTATGACGGCTGTTGTGAGCCCGGATTCTTACGTCATAGGAAATGTACGGCTTCAGTCTGAGTACCAGAGCCTGCGTTTGCTGGCCAGCAGCTGTCTCGTTAAGAGGAGAGCAGGGTGAACCCGTACACGTTTGGCTGTAGAGAACGTCATACCTGGAAACAAACAAAATCGGATGCTCTTTCATGTTGCTAAATCAATGAACACGCGGGCAAACGCCGCCAAGCCATCGCTTTCATATCGCCGATCGCCGAAAAATTTCAAGTATCGCAGAAATTCTTTTCAGATTTAAATGATAGGCTTCTTAGGGGCTATCTTAACAACAAACTTAGCAAAGCAAACTTTGAAACATCGCGGAAACTTCAACTTCACTTTTTAGACTATGTGTAACTCAGATGATAACCACATCGTTCAACAAGCCGGCCAGGTAAAAATTTAACAAGAAACTTTAAATACCGCCGAAACTCTTCTTTGAAAGTACACCTAACCTGGATGGTTGCATGTGAGCGGTTCTCCACCAACCCTAGAATGTTCCATAAGGCTTCCTACGAGATACCTACTTAAGAACTATACAAGAACTCAAAATACCATAGAAAATCCCATTCAGATTTAATTTCCAATCCATTCATTAGATTTAATATGTGTAACCTTGATGTTATCCACCCATTTCAAATGTTTCCATAATACTATTAAAACTTTTCTAATAGTCTTACGGAAGTATTCAACTAAATTTTAGCACTGCATAAAGATCCATTCAGGTTTTAACCTGCAAACCCTTCTTATAAATATAAACAACCCAAATGGTGTCTACCGACCTTAGAATTGTCCCGTAAGGCTTCCTAGGCGCCGCCCACTCAAGGTGAATGGCGGTCGAGTTCCTGTCCAACACGCTGGGGGCGTCAAATTCAGCTGGTGTTCCCTCAGACGTCCTCTGCTGTATTGTGGCGCTCGTGTTACAGCCACCGTCGGTACACGCCACCACACGTAGGTGGTACGAGGTGAAGGGTTCCAGACCACTCACAGTAAGACGGAGGACTGAGTCGGTGGCGAGATCGGGCCGTCCAGATACCTGGATATTGCGGTCAAGACATTCGCGCTCATGAGATAGAGTAAAGTAAAGTAAAGCTGTTTAGCTAGTCGCCGTTCCAAAGTACAGAATAGCGCGTAGGTCGCCAGATCAAACTGAACGCATCTGGTGGTGCTTCTGACTGATTTGATTCATAGCGATACAAAATCGTAGTTGATAAAAATTCACAAAATTTTGAAAATATCGAAGACAGTTTGGGACAAATGTTACGGGGGAGCGATTTGTTCATTTTGAAAAATTATTTCGTTTTTATGGATTTAATGTAAGTTTAAAACTAATGCTGTGAGTTAACACCGAGGAGTGGCGCTTACTCGCTTATGATTAGTGTCTGTTGTGTTCTAATAACTTCAAATTCCTCTAATCGCAAGCAAAATATGATCCTGTTTCTCTTCCTAAACCTGAACAAGACTCTTAGGCCTGTGTTGGGTGCCTCACTGTTAAAATGAACTTAAAGAGGTGGGTAAGATCAAATCATTTCGTAACAAACACAAATGTAAACCATGAAACAACTTCACACGTAAGAGAGAACGCTCGGTGCTACGTTTATATGTTAAAACTACAACACGTTTTTTTAATGAAAACGACTAATTGTTGCGCTAAGCTTAAATGTGCTTAAAACATTGGAGAATTTTAGTGAGGTTTATTGTCAGTATTGCGTGTGCGTATTTGTCATTCGCACAAACCAACCGAGAGCATAAAAAACGCAACCCTGGCCGACAGGAAAAATATTCTAGTAAAAAATATATAATATACAATATAAATAACAACGAAGTTGTACATGCACAACACTACAGGCGATGCTGCACTGACGAACATAAACAGAAAAACATACTATTTCCATGATTTTGTGCAAAATCCAAATTAAAAGTTCTTCCAGGTTCGCTTTTCCTCAACTTTGGGTATGTTTAAGCACGTTCTTAAACTTCGGGTATTTTTCAGCCTCACGTTATTATGAAAAAGGTTTTGTAAAAAAGTGTCATATCTTAAACAATACTTCGCCGTCAAATTACGCATGGTTCACTCTAAAACAAAACAAACTCACCATTTTTCAGCCTCGATCACGTTACTACAAAAAAAGATTTAATACAAAAAAGAGTCGTATTCACTCTAAAACAAAACAAACTCACCTTCAGAGTGTAGTTCCTTATCTCTCCATTTGGTGTCTCGGGAACTTTGATTAAGACTTCAAACTTGTCCGCATAAACGCCTGTGATCTCTGGAGGGGGGACGTCTTCGGGCGCATCTTGAAGGGTATTTACCACTGACCAGCTACTGCCTGTACTGCCGGCGCCATTGGCTGACACAATGCGAAACTCGTACTTTGAGTAGGGCTTTACTGTGTTATCCATGAAGGAACGTTGAGCTGTCGAGCTATAAATAAGCTTTTCTGGCCCACGTGATTCTATTTGTCCGGCCCCAGTAGTAACTTCACGGCGATATAACCGGTAAGACAGGATCAACCCGTTAGGCTGAGCCGGCTCAAACCACGTGACTTGCACACTGCGAGCCGCGATGTTCAGACTGGGGAATGCGGGGGGTCTCTGCCCCTGCGGGGGTGCCTCCATGGTCCGTGCTCGTGCCAGCTCCCCAGTACTGCATGCGCTGCTGGTACAAGCCTTGATCTGTACCTCATACCACGTGAAGGGCCCCAGACCAGTGATGTTATATGTTTGCTGAGTACCAACAAGTACCTCTCTCCTGTCTAGACCCTGGTTCATATCATATACCACGTAATATTTTGTAATGATGCCATTGCTCAGTGTCGGGGGCGCCCACCGGGCCATGATAGCTGTTGGACCTAACACAGTCAATACGGGCACGCTCACGTTGTTCGGCGCACCGGGATTGGTAGGGTTGCTAAATCCCGGAGGGCTAGAAACCCGACCGACTGAATTTATAGCTGTTACTACGTAGCTATACACCCGGTACGGGGCAACTGTACGGTCGTCAAACCGAACATCTGATCCATTGTACACTAACGAGCCGTTACGTCTGAGCTCATAGAACAAAATGAGTCCATTTGGTTTTAACGGTGGCTCCCAGCGAGCCCTCACCAAATTGGATCCTCCCACAGTCAGTACAGGGGCCCTTAGGTCCTCAGGAGAAGCCTCCTTGGTTCGGATGGTGGTAAGAGCACTCAGGGTACAGCCGGCATCGGTACAGGCACTGACCGAGTAAGTGTACTCTGTGTAAGGGGCTCGACCGCTGACCGTGACGGTCTTAGCAAGCCCCGAGTACACCAGAGAACTACCTTCATACAACTCGTATTTGGTTATGATACCTGGTAGGAAAAGTTAAAATCAACAAAAGTAAGTAAGTAAGCAAGTGAGTGAGTGAGTGAGTAAGTAAGTAAATAAATATGTAGGTATATAAATATATAAGTAAGTAAATAGGTAAGCAAGTAAGTAAGTAAATACGTTAATAAGTAGGCATGTAAGTAGGTAAATAAGTACGTAAGTATGTAAGTATTAAATTAATAAGTTAGTATAAGCAATAAATAAGTAGGTAAGTAGCTAAATAAGTAAGTAAGTACGTCAGTAGATGCGTAGGTTAGTCGGCAAATAAAGTTAGTAAGCATACTGGTTCTTCGTATTTTCCTAATCCCTAAAGTTATTCCAGAGAGCAAGCGCCAGAGATTTAACTTAGAACATAGTTGCTATACTTATACCTATATGTTTATACTTCTACTTTATTAAATGAAATGAAATGTAATTAAATTTAGTTGAAATGTAAATTATGATCTGGAGCGAAAATAAAGAACCAAAAACCAACCGAACCATACATATTTTCATACCGGCACCTTCACATGCTTAGACATAGACAGACAGGTACAGGTACAGATAAGCTTTATTGGCATTTTATATTACGTTGTACATTGCCAAAGCTATTACAAATTTGACAAAATCACTCAGTTATTTAAACTAGTCTATTACAATTTGAATGAATAACTCTTAAAATGTGAGATAAATTTATGTAATAAGTGTAATAAATAGATAGACAAACAAATAAATAGACAGATAAACAAACACACACACACACACACACACACACACACTGTACCGTTTGGCTTGCCAGGTTCCGTCCAATCAGCCCTGATCGCAGTATGACTCATTGCTGTCATGATCGGCGGTGCAACCTGCTCCGGTGCGGCATCAGCAGTCTTGCCATACCCGGGGGCACTCTCCGTACACCCTCCCCCGGTACACGCGGACACCGTATAGCTGTACACAGTGAAAGGCTCTCGATTTCTATCAGTGAAGCTGAGCTCCGCACCCTGGTGAACTGTGCTGCCATTCCTCTTAACGAAGTAAAACGATATAACCCCGTTCGGCTGAACTGGTTTTACCCATCTCACTAGAAGTGTCTTGGCATCAACTTGAGTGACAGTGGGCGTGTCAACAGCTGCTGGTTTCGCTTGTTTAGTCTCCACCGCAGTCCAGTCACTGTCTCCATTGCCTGCACTATTAACCGTCCTTATCTTGTACTCATAGCGGGTGTACGGCTTCAACCCAACGTCCGTGTACCGGAAGTCCGTCTTATTTGTGTCATTAGTCGCATACGCAACCGTCACGCCTGGAGCGTTCACGGCGCGTCGTCTACGCGCATTCAACGCATTTTCTTGCCGCAAGACCTCATAACGTGTGATGACGCCATTAGCGACTGCCGGAGGTTTCCAGCCAATCACAACCACGGTGGCATTGAAGTATGGGAAGGTGGGGGCTCCCTGCCCCTCAGGGAGTATCTCTGCAGACTTGATGGTCAGCGGTTGTCCCTTCGTGCAGCCTACTCCAGTGCACGCTTCCAGCTGGAATTCGTACGCTGTGAAGGGCTGAAGCTTCCTGACTGTATATTGCCGGTCAATACCGCGGTATATCTGCAGGCCATCCATGTAGAGATTATAGCCCGTAATATGGCCATTTGGACTGCTGGGTGGGTCCCAGTGTAGGCGCATACTCCTACCATCGGGACTCTTGTCTGCTTGCAGGGGCCTGGTGAGGAGAAACAACATTCATTTTAACACAAACGGTAAAGTGTGTACTTTTCAAAAACGAAGGAGTGTTAGCGTGTTCAGTTTAACATGAATTACTCCACTCTTCTTCTCGCTTCTAAAGTTGTCAGAAAACCTTTGCTACTGCTTTCAAGATTTTTGCGAAGTTTTGGGCAAACCTTTGACTCGTAATTGTCTATTTGAAGAACGCATGATATTGTCACGTTATTCCCCCTTCCTCCCAAAATATGCAGAATAAGAACCAATAAAAGCAACAATAAACGCTAAGCATTATCTGTTCCCGTTATGAATAAATAGTTGTTTTCCAAATGACACAGCTAGGTGTCACTTCGAAAGAGGAAAACGTTTCAACAAATTCGTCTCGTTCAACAATCCCACACTGAGAACAACAGAATTGAACCCACTGGTTTTGGCTATAGATTGAAGGCCAAGAACTCATCATATTCACTACTATCAAATGTGGCCTTTGTTATATAACGTTCATTGATTGATTTATTGATCTATCGATTGATTGGTTGATTGATTGACAGGACACTCACCGGATACCGGAGGGCGGAGCTTCCAGTGTCTTGGCAAGGGCCGGGGGACTGGAGCCCTCCCGCCGCCTGTTGATAGCTGCAATCATGAACTGATAACTTGTACTGGGTTTAAATCCATCCACCGTGACATTAAACACGGTGTGCGTGACACGCGCTGCTACTGTCACGTTGTTACTCAGTGACGGGAACTCCTGGTAACGCAACTCGTAGTGGGTTATGATCCCATTGGGTTCTTGTGGTTCCTGCCAAGAAGCTGTCACCGCAGTGGAATTCAAGACATGAATAACGGGGGCTCGAATACCCGAGGGCGGACCCTCCAGGGTGCGTACCTCCCGCCACGTACTGGCACCCGCCCCAGCGCTGTTTCTCACCCTAACCCGGTAGGAGTATACCGTATATCCCCTGAGGGAGCCACCACTATTGAGACAAGATGTTTTCAAACCCTGGGCTCTCGTAGTTACACACACGATTTGTGGGACTTCGTTTGTAGCCTTCCGCTCAATCTCATACTGAGTCAAAATGCCGTTGGGCGTGGTCGGGCCGCTCCACGATATCTCTACGACATTCCATTCCCGTGCAACTAAACTTGGTGGTCCTTGCCCTTGGGGAGGGGCCTCTAGTGTACACCCCGTTGACGCATCTCCAGCGCCACATCCCTTGATAGTACACGCGCGAACGCGAAAATCGTAGCAGGTGAACGGCTTAAGGCCATCGACAAGTTTACTCCTGACGAGCGCTGTCGGGTGCTGGTCCCGACCAACCATCAGTATGTAACGGGTGATAACACCATTGGGCTGACTTGGAACGTCCCACTCGGCGTATATGGAAGAAGACGAGCGTGAAGTCAAACGTGCCCGCGGGATTCCCTCGGGTGAGCTCTCAGGTGTGGTAGCACTGACCAGGTCACTTCGAGAACTTCCTCCGCCGGTCGTGGACTCCAGGGAGTAGTTGTATGTCATGACTGGTGACAATCCAGTGTCCGTGAAGTTACAAGAAATCTTGCCACTACTCTTCGTTATACACGCGTCAGTGCCGTTATAAACAGATGTATCCCCTCTCCAGAGTGTATAATACCGGATTATTCCATTGGGTGTTTCAGGCAATGTCCAAATGGCTTCTATAGCGCGTGCGCCTCGCACAATAAGATCTGGAGGGTTGACTCCCTGTGGTGCAGCCTCCATCGTGAGCCCACTGGCTAGAGGGCTAGCGGTACATCCCACTACAGTACATGCCACCACACGAAAGGTGTAGCTGGTGTAAGGCT
>JAOBRG010366437.1:0-12127 GCA_027574985.1 Umimayanthus nakama | reverse complement strand
TTTTCCTCCAACGGACAAGCACATCAAGGGGCGAACCAGAGGCAAAGCAGCGCAGGTTACTGTGACCGTGGTCAGAGTTAGGAAAATCTTGCATGCTCACGAATACGCTAAGAACCAATCATAATTCAATATTTGTCACTGTGACCGCAGAGGAAAAAATAAATATACATATGAACTTGGTCCCTATACGGACCTCCCAGCCGGTAAATAACATATATGTATTTCTTAATCTACAGTGTACTATGTCAATCTTGTTCCTTGCAGTTTTGCCATTTGGAACACAATGATGGGCACGTCTCTCCTCAGCATGCCCTGGGCCCTGAGTCAGGTCTGTCTTCTCTACAAATTGCTCTTACTAAGACAGCTTGCACTGTAACAAATACGTGTAATCATTATCTTGGTTATAGAGATTTTTTTTATTCAAAAACGTTGTCAAACGTTTTGTACAAACTTTCAGTGACTGCTTGTAGAGTTGTGTACAAAGTGTAATGAACAAAGGTTAAGGCTTGTGGGTTGGTATTGCATACATGTGGATTTCTTTACTCAGACCATATTTATGAGTCAAATACATACATGTACATTTAGATTCCTAGATTTACAGTAATGTTTCCTTGTAGTAACGAGGTACTTCGTTTTAAAAGTTTAAATTGGTGAAGTACTGTATACATGTACTCCAGAGAAAGCTTGCACGTGTATGTCTATTATGTTTGAAGAGCTCTTATTGAATATTGCAGGCCGGGTTTGGGCTTGGCATAGCGATCATGGTCCTTGTGGCAGGATTATGTCTTTACACGTGCTATCTGATTGTCAAAAGTGCTGAAAGCTCAGGTATGTTACATGTAACTCATAAAATTGTGTACACATGCAACTGTGCAGCCCTTGTTGAGACCGGCAGGCACTTTTAACCTGGTCCAACAGACAGTCAGTCTCAACAAGCAGTTGCTTTAACGCTTAATAATTTCAATTGGGAAAGAAAGTGGAAACCGCGTAAACGAAAGGGGAACGAGGGACATTAAGCGCAAACTCACTTAACGTTCAGTTAGACGCGTTTATTCCGGTCCTCTCTCCCCAACCAACCCTCCAAGTTTTAGTTTGTTTAACCCAAGGATACAGATTCAATGTCAGTGTAGTATGTTTTTTGGTTTTGTAAACGTTGTCACAGATGTGACCGTGGTGCATTTCTCCGCCGTAAAACAGGTATTTTGCTGTTTTTGAAGGACTGAAGAAGAGCATTTTTGTGCCCGAAATTTGTATCATCATGACCTCGGCCAAACCGGCATTATTCATACTTTTCTTTAGTTTCATTCGTGTTTTGGGTGTGCCGACAGCGAGGTAGCTGTTGTTATTTTCGTAAACGAAATGGGAACGAGGGACACTAAATACAAACTCACGTAACGTTATATAGACGCGCTTATTTCGGTCCTCTCTCCCTAACCCTCCATGCTATAGTTTGTTTATCCCTTGCAATTTTGCTTTTTGTTAACGTTATCAAAGCTGTGACTGTGGTGCATTTCTCGGTGGTAAAACAAGTATTTTGCTGTTTTTGAAGGACTGAAGAAGAGCATTTTTGTGCCCGAAATTTGTATCATCATGACCTCGGCCAAACCGGCATTATTCATACTTTTCTCTAGTTTCATTCGTGTTTTGGATGTGCCGATAGCGAGGTAGCTGTTGTTATTTGCACCCCTCTGTTGTACAGTACTAACTGCTCAATCTACAAATCACGCCGGGTGAGTTTTTTGGTTATATGGTAAAGTGTCTACTTTCCACGTTTTTTTAAACTATATGGAAGAGGGAAACAAAATCTGACAGCGGTTTCTCGTCTCACAGACGTACATACATGTAACTAATACTGCCTGTTAAAGGAAATTTTCTCAAGCAGTATTACAGGTTGAAACAAGCCTTACATGTAAATACAAACTAACGTAAAATCAATATATATGACCTGGTGGAATGGCACACTGCTTACGTATACTGCACATTCATGTGTGAACTTTGATTTAAACGTTTTCTTTTTATACAAGCTACAACGGCTCATTACAAGTACATGCTGACATTATCGATATACTGTATTATGACGAGTTTTTTACTTCTTTAATCCCAGTTAAAGCTGGTAATGTGGTAGAGTTTGCAGACATCTGCAAAGCACGTTTGGGTCGCCCTGGCGAATTCGTGGCAATCGTCTTTTCTGTGCTAGCGATTGTGGGTGCAGCAATAGTGTTTTGGGTCCTAATGAGCAATTTCCTGTACAACTCTGGCACCTTTATTCACGGTAAGAAACTTCAGGGATTATAACATTTCGTCAGTTGCTATATAAACACAGCGTTTATAGGAATTCTGTTCTTTTGGTACATACCTGCTAATTTGCTCCATGTTCTGGTGCACAAATTTGCACATTAATTTTGTTCAGCTGCATGTCCGTATGTGTACTTAGTCATCTAACTTTAGTCTTTCATGGCTATATAAGTTCATTTTAGCAAAAATCTTTTGCGCACCCAGAAAAGATTTGAAAACGAAAATGTCGCTCAAATTAGTGTGCAAAGACTTTAGATTACGTGTAAAAGCAAGGTATGGGGATATCTATCAACAGGTATGTTTAAATTAAGCGTGGATGAACACTACAATTTAGAGATGAAAATAGGAACAAACTGGGTAATCTTTAACAGGAAACAGGTTTGTCTGCAGATACCAAAAACGCTCATTTTCGAATTTACTTTTAGTCCTTAATCAAAATAAACCAAAATCTTTATAATGCAGATTATTGCTATGGATTCTGACAGCAAAACCTAATTTCTCAACACACGCGGAAAAATTACTGATGCCTAAACTCTAAGTCTTACCCGACCATTCTTTTTCGCGCCCTGAGTCCTACACAACAAATCTGCGTTTTGCACCCTTACGAGTCTGCAACCGCCGCGTTTAGCAAGAGCTTCTTAGAAGGCTCCGCTCCCTAGAAATGTTGAACAGCGATCGATATTTGTATAAAAAGAATCTCAACAAATTGTATTTGCGTGCTTTTAAACACGCAACCCAAACAGTTAGTTTTTAAATCTTAGGCCCGTTTCAAATGTCGTATTTCTAATGCGCCTAATACAATGCTAATGATGAAAGTTCTATTGTTCTACCTCATTTGCACTGTATTCGGCGCATGAGAAATGCGACGTTTGAAATGCGGTTAAGGTTTTTGTGTAGAAAGAGTAACCTCATGAAAACCACCTTTTGTGACGTTTGCAATCTCAATAAAGATTATTTTTTATTATTTTTACTGATTATTGTTATTACTATTATTATTATTACTAAATATTGTTATTGGTGTTACTGTTGTTATTATTGACACTAGTGTTATTACTATAATTTCCTGCATGTTCTGACAAGTGTTTTTACGGGTTTTCCATCGCTGCATTAAGTTACATTCACATCGTGTTTTTTTCACAGATAGTATTGTTAATGGATATGATCTGAAGCCAAATGCGAATGCATCATTCAACAGTTCAAGATATGAAGGTAACTATATACATGCCGGAAGATTGCACATGAAGTTCCTCGATTAGCCTAGTATTTGTTTATCCAAGCGCTTGCAATAAACAGTAAACAAATAGTGTATATATAGTGTTAACTTCACCTAAGGTACAAGGAAAGAATTTACCATTTTCTGTTGAGACTATTCAATTAAAAGAGTGTGGTGTTAGTCATTAATGGTATGGTGAAAGGGGTTGGCCCTCAGAACCAAAATTGCTCAGTGATGTTTGATAAGTTCTCTTTACTGTTCTCATATATTTCCCAGAATTGCTGTTGGCTATACACACATTAAGAAAATATTAGACGTAATCCAAGAGATATAGAGTGGGCGGTTGATTCCTTTATTCTCCTCAACATGTTTTTTTGATAATGTAGGGAGATAGCAGATGTTAATAAATTCAAAATGGTGGCTTACCTATCAGTATACTCGTATTGTAGTCACATAAAGTAAATGCAACCTCACCGAGTTTATTTCTTTTGCACAGTTCTTTGCCCAGCCGGAGCCCATGCATCAACCAGTACAAAGAATACACTGGTGAAGGGCGACACAACTGGTTTCTACAGCGTGTGGATGCAACAGGACAGCGTTCCCTTTTTCCTCGTCATTGTTCTGTTTCCCCTCTGTTGCATTAAGTCACCGACATTCTTTACAAAATTTAATTCATTAGGTAAGTTATCAAGTTCTTTGAATGCAACAGAAAAACGAACCCTTTTTCTAATCGTTGTTCAATTTCCTTAGTGTTGTTCTTAAAAAGTCATCAACTTTTTTGCAAATTCCAATCACTATGTACGTTTTCAAGTTCTTGGGTGCAACAGAAAAGCGAACCCTTTTTATGATCGTTCATTTTCCTCACTGTTGTTTTAAATCATAAACATTTTTGCTAAGTCCAATTCATTATAAATGAAGGTACAGTATTATAAAGTTTTAAATTTGTCGTTCATTGTTCTTATTGTTATATTATGTCATAAACGTTTTTTCAAAGTCCAATTGATTACATATATATACTAAAATTTTAAAGTTATCGTTGTTTATTTTGTTCACTGTTGTATTTTAATACAACAAATATGACTTAAACTTTAAATTTCAAAGTCCAATTCATTAGGTAAGTGTTTGAGTACAACTGAAAAGCGTACCCATTTTCTGGTCGTCCATTTTCCTCACTGCTGCATTGTTTGCAAATTTCAATTAATTGGTAAGTTTTTGGACTTTCGTTATATTTGCTCAGCAATTAGATAACAGAGTTCATACGGTCTTAAGAAATCATGCAAGGTATGGAGTTTGAAAAAGTATTTTCCGGGAAAACTTTTTCCAGTCCTGGAAAAGTTAAGGGCTATAGTAAAAAAGGTCAAGGTCATGGAAGAGTTACGAAGTTTATTATTTTGGTCCAAACATTTCGTGTTTTATGAAAATTGAAACATTCTCTTTGACACCAAGCAAACTATACCCCCAAAGGCTGGGTTTTCTTCACCTACATGTATTGGTCATGGAAAAGTAAAAAAAGGTCATTAATTAATGTTTCCTATACAATCGTAGTTTTTGTCGTTGTATGTGTTTTCCTTGCATGCTCTTATTTGTTTCCACTTTCTTCGCTTTTCTGGTTCTTGCTCAGTCCACAAATTTAAAGACGTAGTCCAGCGGTCAGAGTCAGTTACGAAAATTCACAAAAAATGGCTGAGAAAAATGCATTTGCCACCATTTTATTACTAGCATGAAAATGAGAAAGAGTCGAACGTTTCCAAAGAGTTCCAACCAAAATGCTGGAAAAGTGACGTTCGACAGACTTAAAAACGTCGAACCGAGTTTGAAGAATCCGTTTTCTTGACACTTTTGAAATGCCTGCATGCTTAAAAGACGACGTCAACCCTGAACTAGTGTACTTTGCTTCTTCACAGTTTTTAGAAGTCTAATGCACGTTTTTCATAAAAAAAGTCTTTGAAATACTTAACAAAAATTTGTGTTTTACGAACCAAAACAAGTAAAAACGACACAAAAACTCGCCGTTATGTTTCTAAGACAGCGTAAGAGGAAGTTTCTACCTCGAACAATTCGAGCTTCCCGAAAAAAATACTGTTGCCTTTGCTCGCACCATCAGCACTAATTATTGTTATAACTAAGTAATTGGCCTCTTAAAGCATTCGAAAATTTGTATTCGTGCACGTGTGAAAATGGAGGCTGTCCAGCTTGGATGAAGTTTTCCTGTATGAACACACGAAAAATTTTATTTCTTGAAAGCTGACCTTCCCGCTCCTTCCATGGACTTGTGCTTGTCTTTGAGAGTTGCATGTGGTATTACCTTTGAGATATGTTTGTCAGTCTTGCCCACTTTTGGCAAACACAAAAACATGTAATCTTCGTTTTTACTTCCAGGTACTCTCGCTGTTCTGTACATAATAGTATTTGTTCTGGTGAAGGCGTCAATTTGGGGAATGCACTTGGAGTTTCACGGGAAAGAGCCGGTCCCAGGTTAGTGTGGTTTCCTAAACAGAGCCTTTTTGCATGGAGTACATGCAGTTTTATTGGCACTGAGGTTTTTTGGCACATACCCAGACACACACCTATACATTTCTCATGTTTTGAAAGCGCTTACAAGCAGGGCCCGGTTGCTCGAAGGTGAGTTAGCGCTAACCCAGAGTTAAATATTGAACTCACGATTGAGTTTACCACCTTAAAGATTGATTCAGGCTGTCATTTTTAATTTACATTACTGGGTTTTGTTTAATGTGTTCTTCAATACTTATTCGGAAAGACCAGATGCATTTCTAGATGAAGGACTTTTGTTTAAAGTTTCGCCTAACCCTGGATTAATTTTAACTCACCTTCGAACAACCGGGCCCTGCAGAAATACAAATTTATTATTTGATGTATCAAGTAAGTTTTCCTAAAGATCGTCATTCGTGTGTTTCAGCTTAGAAAAGTTCTTGTTGTGCTGTGAGGTCACTCAGTTAAGTTCAGTAGGCTCTAAAAAACGGGGAATCATTAATCTATTGAAGACTTCGATAACATAGCCATGTATAAGGATTTTTTTCACTAACTGAATGGTTCTGTCTTGCTATCTTTCTCCAGTTGCCAAAGGGGAATTTCCAGCTCTAACAGGAACTTTAACGTTGGCATTCTTCATTCACAACTGCATTTTGTCAATTTTGAGAAATCAGGAACATCCTGAAAATAATGTAAGTCTGTTTATTACACGTCAAACCATTTTACCAATTTGGAAAATTGAACTCTGATGCGCGAAGCAGCTTGTAGGCTTTTCTTTGTATCCAATGTTCAAGACGAGCAGTCTTATTTAGTGTTTGTCTGTTTGCATTGTCAAGTATTCGTTCAGTTGCTTTTACAGTTGTTATTTTTATCGTTTGTTCCCTTGTTTATTCTTTTATGTTTATTAACGCTTTTTTATGTGTTTATATTTTATTTCACCACGATCGTTGATTAGCAATGCGTGTAGTTCCATTTAAGTAACAAGCCGTAATGTATTCCTTTGATCTAAGACAGATCTGTTTGCAACTACAGTTAACTGTACGTTTTTAACTGGATATACATAGATCAACTCAAATTCGAGTTCTTTATTACCGTTTGAAGCTTACAGTACTGCAGGTGTACGAATTTGCTCGTGATTGTTTGACTATGGCAGTCGCAATGTTTTTGAGGTGCAGTAACGAAGCAAACCTTGAGAAAGAACACTATAGCAGTTATTTTAAACTTCAGATGCCAAATATCATTCATTTGCTGATTTCGTAGCTGAATCATGGAAAGCTTCGAAGGACCTTTTTGTCTGAACTTTTCTGGGGGTCATGCATATACATGAAAGGAGTTTCGCCTTTTAAAACAAACGGTTCAATATTGTGAAATTTTGTTCAAGTACAGTGTCCTCTACCTTCGGTCTATTTATTTTATACTGTAAAGGCATGATTGTACGTGTTTTGGCATCAAGTGATGTTTTTTTTTCGATTAATAAACATTAAAACACTGATTACAAAAGAAATATTATCTGGTTACTAAACAACTTTTACAGAACAATTTCATGTATAAGCCTTAGGGCTGATATTTGAGGGGTAGGGGGCTTATACACGAAAGGAGTTTTGCATTTTAAAAGTTCAGTGGACATATTTTAGGGGAGAGTATGCAAATGACTACCACGGTTTACAGTATTGGGGAAGGAGTCATCAAGATTCACATCGTTTCCTCATTCTTCGTATTAATTAACGATTTTATGGCTTGTGACGTTATGATTCGAGTTAGCTCCCTCCTCAGTCCATAAGCCCACCTTTCAATGTGTCTGATAATGTGTTGATAAGCGCCCCTATTCTAATAATCCCCCCCCCCCCCCTTTGATATTGTAGTGTTACAGCGCTGTCAAAATCGAACAAGCCGCTTCCAGAAAATGTAATTTCTGACGATTGAGTGAATGGAATAAATGAATTAGACAGAAATGTGGGATATTTCTGCGGAACGGAACCAGCAGGGACTGGGATCCAGTACAGTACTTAGACTGCGAGAAGTTTCTTCTTTTCCTCCAAGAGATCGTCGAGAGAGCGCTCGAAATGTGGGTCGAGGACAAAAAAAAGCGAGAGGGGGAGGGGAGAAGGAGAGAAAAGGAAAGAAAAGAGGAGACTACAGACAGCCTGTTGTTTAAAAATCTGCGCGGCCGTTGGCGGCCCCATTATTCTGATTGGCCAGTTTTGGCTTTTCCGTCAACAGCTCGTTAAATGCTAGCAAAGCAGTTATGCTGAACCTTCTGTTCATCAATGTTGTGGAATAATGCCTCACAGATATGCGACCGTTTTTTAACCTTAACCGGTTTGCTGAAAATAATGTTTTTCTGCTGTATGTGCTCTCAAAGTTTATGTTTAAGAGCAGAGGCTAATCGTTGTGCAATGTTTCTCTTTTTCGTCAGGGTCGTGACCTGAGTATTGCATATATTCTGGTTGCGCTGTCCTACATGACTGTGGGCGTTGTATTTTACGCGGCGTTCCCTTTGGAGAAGTCTTGTATTAGTCAGGTAATCATATGTAGAGAGTTCAGTCACGAGTTTCTTGAGACGAATGCAGCGAATCACTAGGTTCTTTGTATACGTCAGAGTCCGGTTGTTCAAAGCCAGACTACTACCAATCCGGGGTTAACTCTAAACGCTTAACAAAACCTACAGAGTGTATTAGCAATTATTAAATACAGTCCAATAGTTATTCGATTTCAAGCAATTTGATTAGTTCGGCGGTCACCAGTTGTCAACTCATATTCTAGTGATTGACTATATATGGAAAACGCATGGATGTGAGGCTGTCATGGGACATTTGATTCAACGGAAACGGAAGTTATTTTTAAGTCGGCGGCTTCTTCAGGCATGATTTATTTTCAAATAAATATTTGCCGGTGAAAAACAAATTGTTGTATTTGATAAAACTATATTTAACAAAACAATTATTCTACTCGACCTTCTGAACATAAGCTTATTATAACAGATTCGCGCTCCGCGCGCATCTGTTATTTATCAGTTAATATTCAGTGCGGTCTCGTAGAATAATTGTTAAACATTGGGCTTTGATCAACCAGGTTCTTGTTGGTATCGCTTTTCCTGTATGGAAACCGAGTTTCTTCTATAACTAAGGGCACTTACTACAGTTGAACAACGCCTATATACATGTACGAGTTAATGTACACGGGGAGACAACCAAGCTTAAAAATTTATGGTTCAACCCCCGGTCCGATCTTGGTTTTATCTTTGCATAACTATAAGCAACAAAAGTGACCTGGAAGCTTTTTATTTCGTCCATTGAGCTTTTTTTGATAGGCAAACCTGGAATTTTTAGCGCCCTAATACAAGCTGCTGATTATTTGGTAATTGAAATTTTTGGGAAGTTTAGTGGCTCTACAGTGTGAAATTGATGATAGTCTTTAGTTCTCCCCAGGTTGGGCTCGCACCTAATAAATAATATGTATAACATCTCAGTTGTATCACGCTATGGACAGTAGAATTCGTTATTGCGCGTGCGACTGTGCAACAGAAGCCAGTCAATTGAATTTTTTTTGCTGAATGACTACACGCCAGCGCGCATAACTGAAACCGTTATTCACGAAGCTTGTTCGCCTTAGGCATTTCCATAAACGGTATCATTGATTGAAGGCAACGTAAACACAATTTTCTTTTGATGAAAAACTGACATTGGTCGCGTAAAATTGCAAGCGGTGGTAATTTTCTTTCATAGTGAGTGTGTAAGTGTTTGAAATGAACCCTTCTTAAAAAAGCTGTATGTGCGAGATTTGCAGCTAATTCATAAAAGGCTGTCTTCTACACCTGTTAGTTGTTCCACTGTGCATTGCGCATCGTTGCATACCCATACCGCAGTGCGCTATGGATCTAACGAATTTTTAATTAAATCAAGGTGCAGTGCATGCCAAGACCTCAAAGCGTTGTGGTTCACATTGCTTCCGTGGCTAATATACGAATGTCGCCATCTCATAGTAGGCACCAACAATGCTATTTAAAAGTTCTCTCCATCCATGGTGCATTGCGGTCTGGGTATGCAACAGCGCCCAATGCAACAATTCAGAAGACAAACCTTTTTTGAATTAGCTGTAAAAACACATTCTGAGTAAATCAGCTGACAAATAGGCGAACTGTTTACAGGTGTTGCTGGACAATATTCTTGCCAGGGACGGCATGGCATTTGGCGCAAGGCTGGGCCTGCTCTTCCAGATCCTAACAGTGTACCCACTTGTGGCGTATATTGTACGGATACAGCTCATGTTGTACTTCTTTGGCAAGTCTTACCCGGGGTGAGTACAGTTTACAAAACGCATGTACTAGTGGCTAGCTAGGCGTGGGTTTTGTTTGTTTGTATATGAAAACACAAACAAATCGGTAATTCGAGCAGAGGCGAGAAAGCTGAAAGCCGAAGCCGACATAAAGAGAGCAAAGAGAAAGGAAGCTGCGAAGGTGGCAGCCTCAGTACCATCAGCATCAGGGTTTATCTGTGGGGGGGGGGGCTGAGCCATGCATTTGCCGCGTATTGGATTAGTTGGCCATGGACAACATCATAGACAACAGTCCGACGATTGCCTACATACATATGAAAACACCGAGGAAGGGAATTGTGTTTGATATTACTCCAATTTAACATGCTTTTAGTTCAATTCGTTGCTAGATTTGTATATATGCAATAGTGAACCCCCTCATCAAAGGTCTGGTTGTATATTTACATGTCTCTGTGTGCGTGTGTTTGTGTATATGTATGCTTATATTAATTTGTTTCTTTGCTTTTGTCTGTAGATATAATAATATATACACGTACATTTTTTGTTTTCTCTTGTGGATATTCAGACTTCTTTATTAAATATGTATAAATGTTTTGTACAGAGACCGATCCTCAAATAGCATAGCTAATCGTGGCGGGTCGGTCAAAATAAACTTATATGATAGATAATATATATATAATTTTACAATAATGGTGCACGACTGCTTGCATCTCTTTGCTTTTCAATGAACATGTTATGTACGATGAATGTATCTTTGTGGTTAACTGTTGCTTGTGACGCGTAGAAACAAAACTTATGAAAGGGAAGCGAAGTGCACCTTGCGTGAACTCCCTTTCTTCGGTTACCGGGGGGACCTTTCCGGTTTGTGGATATTCAGACTTCTTTATTGATATTCAAATGTATTTACTGTTAGGATTTATTTGTGTTGTTAGTATTTATTTGTGTTGATGCAGTAAGTCACATGCAAAAGGACGCAACAACTGCCAACATTGTTGGCGATCCATTCTGGTACTGTAATCCTTGCAATGCGCGGTGCATACACTTTCATGAGCCTAACACTAAGTTGCTGTGGTTCCATGTTACAAACAAGTGCCAACATTGTTGTGGTTCCATACAAACGGACACACAATTTCTGGCCAAGAAACTTTGCGTGTAGCTGGCATAAATTTTGCCTCCGTTTGCATGGACCTTTAAAACCAAGGATTTTTTTATTCTATATGCGGAGAAAGGAAATTTTAATTGAGTAATGGTGGGGTTGGGTATCCTTGAATCTGTAGTCAAGTTGGATCGGTCTAATAACGGTTAGATTTTCTTGGGGTGTTTGATCCACAATATACAAAGCTGTGGCGCAAGTAGACGCCTTTAAGAAGCTTCGGGCTGCCAGTGACAAATGGTTATCAGGCAGGCAATTTAATAAGCTTCGGGCTTTTAGTGAAAATCAGTCACCTGGTGTTCGAGCTAAACTATTCTAAAGCCATTAAATTCAAGAACTATTCTTGTAAACTACTTTCTCTTGTTATCTTCTGTCGTAGGCTCAAACACGTGGTTATTTTTAACATATTACTGATCGGCACCTGCCTGTTGTTCGCCTGCTTTTATCCTCACGTTGGCAGCATCATCAGGTTCGTAATTCCAGTAGTTTTGTCGTACTTTTGTTAGTCGCGTGAATTTGTGTTATTTTATCCTCACGTTTCTTTGACTTCAGAGCCTTTGGGCTGATCAGTTAGTGTTTCACTTTAAGATAGATAGATAGATAGATAGTTTATTACAAAATATCTTGCAGCTTACAAGCTGAATTACATATTTTCAAAAACCTATAAATACGTTAAAATATAATAATAATTAATTCTAATA